>CM022400.1:78484301-78716394 GCA_011833715.1 Carcinoscorpius rotundicauda | reverse complement strand
TGCCCCTGTCCAAAGATAAGTCTTATTGATTTGCATTCTATGTTATAATTTCATTGTTGAAACTATTTGTCTTGTTTTAAGCTATTAAGAAGAATCCAGTTGAGAAAGTAATTTATGAGTTGGGTATGAATTATTGAAAAGTATTGAGATGGATGTCAGTTATCGAAAACTTCTAATTTATTGTGAATTCGTAAACACCATTGAACTGGGTGAAAAGTTGAGAAAAGGTTTCTGTTTTTTCAAGTTTGTAGTTATATATGTTTTGTTTCAAAAATTATTAAGTCCTAGTTTACTCATTAAACTTTATAATTTCAGATAATTTCAGAAATATCTTGATATTAATTTTAAGTTTAAAAGTCTGTGTCAATTAGTTCATTCTTTGAATGATATACACTGATGGCAAAAATTTTAAGTGCAATTAACGTAAAAAAATATGCATTTGTGTTGTTAGACTCAACCACTTATTTCATTGGAGCTTCGAAATATTAAATAAGAAAAGGGAAAATAAAAACAAAAAAACATTTTCAGCATTTAAGTTTGTTTGTTTGTTTTGGAATTTCGCACAAAGCTACTCGAGGGCTATCTGTGCTAGCCGTCCCTAATTTTGCAGTATAAGACTAGAGGGAAGGCAGCTAGTCATCACCACCCACCGCCAACTCTTGGGCTACTCTTTTACCAACGAATATTGGGATTGACCGTAACATTATACACCCCCACGGCTGGGAGGGCGAGCATGTTTAGCGCGACGCGGGCGCGAACCCTTGAACCTCGGTTTACGAGTGCACGCCTTAACGCGCTCGGCCATGCCAGGCCCAGCATTTAAGACAGAAAATGTTAACACTATAAAAGTAGCCTAAATTCTAGCTGCTCTAAAGTTTAAGGCCATACCTAAAGGAACTCCTAAACGAGTTGGAAAATGCTCAACAAAAGGCCTCAGTAGTGAGTTGCACAACCGTCATTGAGAATAACTTCAATTATTCGCTTTGGGGTGGTCGATATAAGAGTTTGCAAAAGGCTTGCTGGAATGTTATTCCAAGATGGCTTCACGAAGAACATGCTCTGTTTGGAATTGATGTCTATTTCTTTAGGTTTCTCATGCCATCCATCCCCAAACATTTTCAATGGGGCTCAATTCGGGCGAACACGCAGGACGGTCAAAAAGAATCACGTTATTCGCCATGATAAATTCTTTGTCCTGCGGGCATTGTTGATTGCAGCTTTGTCTTGCTGATAGATCCAATCATTTTCATACAAGCGACGGCCTTCAGTCAATAAGGATGCTCTCTCCAACATACCCATGCAGTCAGCTGCTCTTGGACACTTCTGTGTAGCCTAAAGCTCTTTTGTTCCATGAAAGGAGAAAGCACCCCAGATCATGATGGAACCTCCTTATCGTGCCAGTAACATTGAAAGCCATGTAGACTGTAGAGGTTGAATATTTTCTCATCAGAGAACTAAACCTTCGTCCACTTTTCTACCTCTCATGTTTGGTGCTT
The DNA here is from genome assembly GCA_011833715.1 of Carcinoscorpius rotundicauda. NCBI lineage: Eukaryota > Metazoa > Arthropoda > Merostomata > Xiphosura > Limulidae > Carcinoscorpius > Carcinoscorpius rotundicauda. Next base: position 78,714,898 of record CM022400.1, on the reverse strand, counting down.
CTCACCAAAGTTTAACCAAACCGTTTTTTGTTGTGTAAGTAGGCGTGGTCTTTAAAGACGTTTACGGTTTTTAAAGCTTTTCTCTCGTAGGTGCCGTCTTATTGTTTTTGAACTGCAGTCAACGTGCGTGAGACCCTTATTTTGGTTCGACTAACGCCTGGTGTCTTGCCGGTGAATACATTGAATCCTCCTCCTCAACTCCGGTTAAATATCCATGGACCAATTTCTTGAAATTTTCGTTTCGTATAACTCAGGGTCTTTTAAGAAATTTGCAACAGCAGTTTTACTGCACCCAATCTCACCAGTGATGGCACATAAAGAGAAAGAGAAACCTTGCTCTTGCAGCTGTACAATTCTGCCACGTTCACATTCTGTCAGCTTTTAGCCTTTTCTATGTTTTATTTCAATGATGTCAGGAGATGTCAGTGAATGATGTTGACAATGCTAATACTTGAAAAAAGTAAATTTGGTTTCATGTTTACCGATTAACGCCTCGTTTCAGTATGGTCTTAAACTTTTGACCAGCTAGAATTTAAACAAATTTCATAGTGTTCTCATTTTCCTTTTAAATGTTGAAAACGTTTTTTATTTTTATTTTCCCTTTTCTTATTTTCATCTTACGAAGCTCGACTCAAATAAGTAGTTGAGTCTAACAACGTAAAATGCATATATTTTTCTTCATGTTTATAGACCTTAATATTTTGGCCAGCAGTGTATAGATACCATTTTTGTTTTTTTGTTTGATGTAATGGAAAATTTGAATTAGAAATTTTGTAAACACTGTTTTTATCTTGAGTTTTTTATTTTGTCCTGACAGACGAATACTTTGTTTAATGCGGCCTTATTTAATGACTATCACAAAGTCATCAGTCAAATCCGAGACAAGAGAAACAAATTTCTAACTAGCTTAAATTTTTAAAATACTATTTAATGTTTGAAATGTTGTAGATTTGCTGAGTCATTGTTGAATTGATGGCGTCAAGTACTAAAGATTGCAGATAAAGAAAATTTGCCTCCCCATAACCAGAGACGAATTAACAAAGTTATGATATTAAATCTGTACATTTTGCTGAGTCATCATTTAATGGAGAAATATTTAAATGTTAATCTAAATAATTAATAGATAATGGTTAAACTAGAGGTTATCGAATTAGGATTGTGGTATTTGAGATTCATTGTTGTAGTTTCAGTCACTTGATTTAAAATAGCAAGAAAAGTAAATTTTCAGGTTATTGTACAATTTAGCATAATTTTATGGAAGTAGAATAAAACTATGGTACCTTTAAATAACTTGAGCTGATTTGGAGGGTATCATTATACATAAAAAATTCACTACATATACTTGATACTGTTGTATGAACTAAAAGGTAATCGTCGATCAAATTTGTGAAACTCGAGAATGCAGCATCTGGTATTCAATACAATTTTGAACTATTTATTTTTAATCAGTGTCCCTGTACTGTCATTTTTCTTTAACGTAGTTGTTGTTGTTTTGAATTAAGCACAAAGGTACACAATGGGCTATCTGTGCTCTGGTATCGAAACACGGATTTTAGCGTGCAAGTCCGCAGACATACCACTGAGCCACTGGGGTGATTTTTTTTTAAACAAACTGATTCTTAAGAAAAATTTTTTTGGAACGTGGAATAATAATTTCGTGAAATTGTTTAATTAGAAAACTCACTTGCAGAGAAAAATACACATGTAAAAAGGCTCGTTTGGGTTGAAACAAATTTTTACGTATATTAGTCTTACGCAAAAAAAATTTCTCAACCCAAACGAGCAATTTTTACATATAAATTGTTTATTTGTTTGTTTGTTTTTAATTTGGCGTTTGTAATGGGAAAACCATAAATACGCCATTATGTGATTTTGTGTTTAAAAACAACAATAACAATGTTCAGGTTTGTTACAAGGATAAATGTCTCCCAGTTTATAAACATTTTAATACTTTGTGGTCAATTTTTTTGTTTTTTTTAATTTATCAGTTATGCAGCCCAACTAAGTTTCAGACTTGACGAAATGTCAAAAGGGGTTGTAAAAAAATAAAAAATATTTGTGTTACGTTTGAAAGTGTTAATAATTTAAAAACCTTACCCGCAGATGAAACGAAAAAAAGTTAACAGTGTCAAGATTTAGAAGTTACTTTTAAAACAGAAAAAATATAAAAATATAATTTTAAAACATTTATTTTACGTTTATTACTTGTTTGTGTTTTGATATCTGATTTATTTAAAGAAAAACGTGTTACTAGATTTAAACTATTTATGGTTTGTTTGTTTTTAAAAAGCTATACAGTGAGCTGTCTGTGAAGTTTCCATCAGCGATATAAACGTGTAGTTTTTTGAGTTAACCCACAGATAAGCACGTAGGAGATAAAAACCAAATGACTTCAATGTATTAGTTACCTGTCCGTTTCTCATTCATCCTAATAGCCCAGCGGTATATCTGTGAACTTATACTACTTGTAATCGAGTTACGATACCCGTGGTGGGCAGAGAAGAGATACACCATTGTGTAGCTTTGTGTTTAATTAGAAAATAACATGAGTATCTTCTCAACCTTCCTCTTGAAATAATGGGAAATAATTATTTTTACTTTGATTATATTTAATAAAATCTTGATCACTACTTAAACGTACAAGAATAATTTTCACTTCGACACATTTTTGAATTTATTAAATTAAGAGAAACAGTGCGAAAAAGATGAACAAAACAATATAAAAAAATGTGATATTACACTGTGCTTGACAAAAACTAAAAATTGTGCAAGGGAAAGTGTATATAGACCATGATGTATCGACTGTAATAGTGTAATAATTTTGACATGCTCTGTAATTTTTGTAATATCATTCTTGTTAATTATAAAATAAATTGTGGTGATATAATACCAATACATTTAATGTTTGGGCCTGGCATGGCCCAGCGCGTTGAGGCATGCGCTCGTAATTTGAGGGTCGCGGGTTCGCATCCGAGTCGCACTAAACATACTCGCCCTCCCAGCCGTGGGAGCGTTATAATGTTGCGGTTACTCCCACTTTTCGTTGGTAAAAGCGAAGCCCAAGGGTTGGCGGTTGGTAGTGATGACTAGCTGCCTTTAGCCTTACACTGCTAAATTAGGGACAGCTAGCACAGATAGCACTCGAGTAGCTTTGTGCGAAATTCCAAAACAATTTAATGTTTGTTATTACTTTTCATTTTTCGAAGGTGTTACGTTGAAAAGAAACACCATTACTTGAAGGTGACTAAACGGTAAGTCAAGAGTGTAAAATTGTGCTACTAAACATAAAGAAAGTTCAAATAAAATACTAATTCTTGATTAAAGTGATGAAAAAATTTTGACTGAAGTAAATAGATGATATTTATGAAGTGAGCTTACTATTGCTCATCCTAAAATATCTACACGAAAAGTTATGTAGGCCTACTCTATACCAGGTACTTTACACTGTAGTTCAAGGACTAAGAAACGTAAGCCTAATTAAAGATAAAAGTTAGTCTCAAGTTTCACTACGTGGGCTTAAAATAACTTGAATCACTAACCTGTAGTAAATTAATAATAAAATTAAATGACTTCATGAAAATAGTAAAATCTTGAAATTCTTAGAGCTCAGATTCAAGTCATATTTTATCTCAGACAGTGAAAGTAACCTTAACTCTTGTTGTTTGAAAAGACATAATGCATATTACAAATGTTAATAGCATGGCTTACTGATCATTATGTTCTGATTAGATTTCTTATGTTTACCTCTACACTTGGGCTTTACTTTGAGAAGACTAATTTCAAGGCCTGGTTAAATGTCAATGTACACAGCAAAAATAGTTGCTTATTAGTAGATGGAGATTACAATAGAAAGTTCGTTTTTTAGTTGTCATTGCGAAATCCGTCATAGAATTTGACGAAGAAAGGCCGACGAAGATATCTTCCTTTTATCAAAAAAGACAAGTTGATTAACTGTTTAAAAATGTACACTTCAAGTATTTTCTGTCAGCTTCGCATCTTTGTGGCCAAACACTTTCGATATTAAATTATAGTTTTTGAGGTTAAAAGATCGAGTTATTTCTTTTAATATATAAACACGTTTTTATTTTTAACTTCTTTTATAGTAGACACAGTGACACATTTTCGTATATCACCCAGTATCCTGAATTTAGTGTCATATACTTTCACACCTTGTTAGAATTCAAGTGTTGAAAAGCGTTAATTTAAATGTGAAGCGTTTGTACAAACTAATAAACAAAATTATGATGGGTATGAATTGTTGAAAACATTTAACTTGTTGTGAACAAGTGAAAATAGTTTAACTGGATGTTAAGTTTTGAAAAGGTTCCTGTTTAACTTCGACAATCACTCACTGGAACAGTAGGTTAAAATATGGAGTCGTTTGGTTGGTTGTTATAAATGTCTTGTTTTAAGACACAATGTACGATAATTTTAGAAATAGTTGAATTTTGATTTTATTACAGGTAAATTTTATATTGTGATTAAGTATGGTGCCTTTGCACATCTTTTAATATTCAGTTTGAAAGTCTGTGTCAATCAGTGCATTCGTAGAATGATATCTGTACACCATTTTGTTTCATTGTTTGACTTAATAGAAAAGTTGAATATTAAAAGCTTTCTAAATACTGTTCTTACATTGATCTCTTTCATCAGTAATAAGTTAATGATTATTCAATGGGGCTAAAACATTAAATTACTAATCTAGTGTAATGCATATTCATCTTGTTGCAGAAAGGAGAAAGCACCCCAGAATGTTTCACACGGCACATTATGTTGCAAGAATTTCTCAATAAATAGAGGTTGTTGAGAAAAAGAAAGGTCATTATTACTATTGAAACACACGAAATAGTTTACAAACTGCAGTTTTTGAACAGAATTACCCGGAAAATGGAAAAAGCTGGTAAGATATTTTCATGTCAACATGAAAGTTACTACTCATGGGGCACACTGTTAAAATTAAGGTTTAGAGAATAATACAAACACTCTTACCTCATAACAATACCAAGTTCCATAAACACTTGTCTGAACTGTAATAAGATTGATAGTTGTTGAGATATAAATACAAAGTTTTGGACTCTTATCAATGTAAGTAAATTACCTTCAAAATGAATAGTTAGTTTATGTAAATTTATGTGTATCAAGAAAACGCCTACATGTTTCTTCCGTTCCCCGGTTTGTAAAACTGACCACACATATTTTACGTCAGTTAATAGAACTGAGCTGTTTTTATCAGTCCATCGTGATGCGGTAATCTTAAATCTGAATATTCGATGTTTCACTTAATCCAACAACAGACGTATGTCAATTTTACGGAAGATAAAGTGTTATTTTGAAAAAAAGTTTTCTTAATTTTGTAGACTTAAATTTTGAAAGCTTCATTTTTGACAAAAGAGATGTAGGTTATACGACCATGGATAAAGAAATAATTCTGAAAAAAAATTAAGCAGGAATTTGTTATTGTATGAGAAGATTTAATGAAATAAATTTTTATACAGGTGAAACATTGAAAGACAATAACTGTTCTACATGTGTCGTTACTTGTCGATGTGAAAATGGAAAGATGAAATGCGTCTGTAAATGTAATGATGACGCATCTCAATGTTGTACTGAAGCTAAAGACGGGAAAAACAAATGTACAGTTACTGTTGTTTGTGAATGCATAGATGCACGTTGTAGTCCAGACTGTAAGAAGGAGTCATGCCAGGATTGTGTAGAAGTCAAAAAGAAAAACAGCTGCGTTTGTAACGTTACCTGTTGGTGTGAAAACGGAAAGATGAAATGTGTTTGTAACTGTGATGGTAACACTTCTCAGTGTTGTAAGGAAGGTAAGAAGAGAAAAGATAAATGTACTGTTAGTTGTCAGTGTTGAGAAAGAAAGGATTAATTCTATATTACTGAGCGTTTAATGTTCGTGAATTGTTTGAGTGAGAAACACTTAAAGTGATGGTACAGATAAATAAGAGGAATAAATTTTGATGACATGGGTAACAAAATGTGTAACGTAAATATTTTTCAAATCTTTCTCAGTATGAGAGACAGTTAGTAGCTTATCACACAGAATACCGATAAAAGTATATTGGTTCTTTATCTAATTCGAAAATATTATTAAATATAATTTAATTTTTAGTTAAGGGCTGATAAGAATTTGTTATATAATTAGCTAGGTATATTAAATATGCTTAAATATATTGATGTCAAAACTTTAATTACTTTAATACATTTTACTTTAATCGATATAAATTATGCAGACGTGTACTATTGGATTTTAAAAATGTCTTAAAACCAATTCGTGACAAAGGAAACGATATAAATAACTATATAGAATATTTTTGAGAATATAATACTAAATTACCATATAAAAGTGTTTGATCGGCAGTAACCTTATTCTGATAATATCAGAATATGGAGTGCGATCCTTTCTGATGGTAAGCTCAGATGGACTTGCAGCATTGCGTTTAATTAAAACTTTTTATTTTAATATGTTATCTCTATTACCATGCAGGAAATTGATTTAATTTAAAATTACTAAGCTCTCTTTTATCACTGACAGATATTTATTTTTTTAATTGTTTTGATATTCGCGCTTAACTACACGAAGTCTTCTCTACTATTCTTCTGTAATTTACAAATGACATACTAGAGGGAAGGGAATTGGTCATCATCAACAAAGTGTAAGACTAACCTACACATAAAACATTACAAGGATGAAATAGTAAAGGACATTGTGTGGAAGTGATATTCCAATCGGTTACCCAAATATTTCTGGTCGAACGTTTTACCTTGTGACAAAAACAGGGTTATTTCTTCAGAAGAGAAAGTAACTTATGTTTATGGAGTATCTTACATATTTTAAATATAAACTAATGTACATGTAACCCCTAACAGTTAAAGCTAAATATTAAGCTATAACCAAACCAATGTGATATCGTAACTAGTACAATTTGATAAGTGACCGATATGATCAGAGAATAAAGGTCATGAGTCAGCGCTGTCTCGGTTTCTCACATTTAAACAGCTAAAAGTGAAATTAAATATGTAATAATGTGTAAAATACTAGATGTTAGTATAGCTGATTCAGGTTATTTAACAACAACTTGCAGACCGTTATTTAGATTACATGGAACAAAAATTACTACCACTCTAGAGTTGTATTTTCTTTATGTAAGAAAGGCTCGAGTCGGTGGGAAGACACCTTCTTCACTTCAAACTCTCGATCAAAGCTTATGACACACGGACCATCAGTAACTATTTACTTATTTCTATAGGCTTCGTTACTGTCGTTATGTAATAATTTTAGAAAGGAAAGTTACAAACCGCTTGTCAAAAAGTAAATTAGTTATGGTTGTAAAATGAATAGTAAGTTTTTTCTAATCATGGTTATCTTAAGAAACCACCCACATGTTTGTCACGCTTCGAAATTTTATGAAACTGACCAAGCACACTTTTCATCAGTTAACAGAACTGAGCTATTTTTATTAGTTATCTTAAATCTAAATATTGGATGTTTTATTTCATCCAAGAGAAGAGTGTTAATTCTACGAAATAGAAAGTGTTATTTTAACACACGTTTTTGTAATTATTTGAGACGTATCTTTAATTTTGTAATTTAATTTGTATAAGGTCTATTTATGACAAAAACAGATTATATGATCGAGAATCGGTCACAACATAAGTGAGTTTTAAGACCACTGAAAGACACGAGTAACAAATATAATACATAAGTTATATTGAAAATAAAATTGAACAGTAATTTTATTGTATGAAAAGTTTTATTGAAATTTTTATGCAGATGAAACAATGAAAAACAACAGCTGTGGTACATGTGTCGTTACTTGTCGCTGTGAAAATGGAAAGATGAAATGCGTCTGTAACTGTAAGGATGACACATTTTAATGTTGTACTGAAGCTGAAAAAGATAAAAACAAATGTACAATTACTGTCGTTTCTGAATGTGGAGATGTACGTTGTAGTCCAGTCTGTAAGAAGATTTTATGCCAGGATTGTGTAGAAACCAGAAAGAAGAACAGCTGCGTTTGTACCGTTACCTGTAGGTGTGAAGAGGGAAAGATGAAATGTGTTTGTAACTCTAAAGGTGACACTTTTCAGTGTTGTGAAGACGGAAAGGATAAATGTACACTTATTTGTGAGTGTTAAAGATGAAAGGACTGATCCAAATTACTGAAATTTTTAGGATCGTGAATTATTTGACTGATAAAAAAAGAAACGTGAATTGATGTTATGGATTAACAGCGAGAGAAAATTAATTTCAAGATCATATACGTAATTTATAATTGTAATAAGTATTTTACATATATTTTACTGTATTCTAGAGAGACGGTTAATACTATATCAAACTGAATACGGATTTATCAATGTTGGTTCTCTTTCTGATTTCATAAATGTCATTGTATAAAAGTTAAATTTCAATTGATGATCGATAATTATTTACACAATTATCTAGCTAGATATATCAAAATCAATTATGTCAAAATGATAATTGATTTTATCATGTTTTTTTGAAATTTAATCTTGTACCATCAACAGACTGGCGTCATTTGATTTGTGGATGAATAATCTATATAAGAAACTATAGTGGCTTTTAGGAATACAATTTTGTAATGTTGAATTAGTAAAATAAAATATATGAATTTCTTGTATAAACATTTACTGGTCACAAGTGTTCTTGTATAATAATTCATCATCATTACAAGAGTAAATTTGAAATTAGACGAGAAATTTCTGAACCTCCAATTTGATACTCAATACTTATTTTTCATGCTTAGAATTTCTCACAAATAAACACGAGAATTTGCGTTTGATGTCTGTAATTTAAAAGTGAAATACGATATAAAAGGAAGCTACTTGTCGTTGTACTGCGTGAGAATTCATTTTATGATTGTCATTTTACATTTTATTCAGAGATTCATAATTTCTCTTGTTACAACTACTTTCCAGGTTATTATCAGTGGAACATCTCTTGCCAGTAAACTGGTTCGTGTGTCAGACAGATATAGTTACATATTTTAAAATTATACTCATTTAATAGAGACATTTATTATGATACTGTGTTTGCACTTGTAATTCAGATTGTGCTCGCCATAATATAATTAAAGCTAAACACTAGAGCTATAACCAAACTAAATTGATATCGTACAAAGTAAAATTGTTATTTTATCAGAGAAAAGAGGTCATGAGTTAAAGGTGTTCTTTGAACAAGGTAAGCAGGCTGGGTGCACAAAACCAGTTTTCACTTGTCTTGTTGTTAAAATTACGGTGCACCGAATTTAGAATAATATTAATAGAGCACTCAACAAAGTAGGCTATAATCAACTGTCCATTGGATTCTGTAGGAATGTTCTATTAGTTTTCTTTCTTGATTTGCTAAAATTTGTTAATGTACTTATATCCAACCCGAAATATTTATGTACGAGGAGGTCAGTTTTTAACAAAACTTATACTATAAACTGACAACTGAATTTAAGACAATGTACAAGCAACCTAATCTGTAACATGGAAAATATTAACAGTTGTTAACAAAGCCGAATCAAGATATTTTACAACAATTGTTAGACCATTTTTAAGATTACATGAAACGAACAGTTAATAGACCACAAAGTTACAACACCTACACTACTGACAGGGGTTACCATGTTTAGTTTGAAGGGGATTCGAACCCGTGACGATCGGATTTCGAGTAGTGCCCATTAACCACATGATCATGAGAAGCCGTGTTTCGTCATAGCTGCCTGATGTTAAAAGGTACGATCGATCACAGCTTACGATACAATGAGCGTCAGTAACTGTTTCTTGTTATTTTCATCATAATTGTAATGTAATAATTTTATTTTGAGAAAAATTCCAAAAAAAAGATAATTTAATTCCAGTGATTCTACTATTATAACAAACTTGAGGAATTTTGCACCAGCTATAATTTTAAGGTTGTAGAAACGACACAGCCCAAAAAACAGAAAAATCTGGTTCAATTTTACATTCCATTAACGTATGAAATACGAATGCATTTTTATATTAAACATGAATATGAATATTATAAAGATTTGTTGTTCTACAGTAAAGTACCGTATATATTTTTCAGGGCAACTAAATTGTGTAAATAATTATAAGTATTACTAAGCCTCTATGTTGTGATAGTAATGTGCGTAATGTAAATTAATATGCGAGAATAAAATAATTTTCTACTCCAGATTGTATGTCACATAAACACGTGAAATATATTCTTAAAAACATTACGTGAAGGATGTCAATTTTTGACTCCACACATAGTAACTATAAACCAAAATATAACTAAAATATGCTACAACATATAATATTCCTTAATAATTTTTATATAATTAGTACGTGTTATTATATGTAATTTTTGTGTCTTCACACAATACTGAAATTTAGGTAAGCGTTGGAGCTGTAGTCCAGATTTGTTTCTTCAGATTTATGCCTGCACATTATTAAACGGGATTTGAACGTAATGTAAACTTAAATAAAACATAAATTTTTATCAAAATATTTTAATCGACTTACCTGTTCTACAACATCTCCTATAGAGTCGTAATATTCAAAAGTTGATTCAAGTCAATAAAGAATATTTAATAAATAGGCCTACTTTCCACAATATAATGTATCTGCGTACCAGTATTCATGAGGCGTACAATATGACTGACACAATACAACAGCAAAAAATTATAAGCCTAATTAATTATAAAATTTCGTCTGAACTTGACTACTTTACACAATGCTACTTAAAGAATTAAATGTCTGTAGTAAATTAATAATACTAAAATGCCTTATAAATATAACAATACCATGAAATTTCGAAAGAGAAGGATAGCTAAACACATCAACAATCTCTTTTTTCGCAGTGAGATTTGATCGTAATTATATAGTTCAACAACATTTATAAGGGTTTATTTTAAAGTGCTTAGTTCTCTAACGTCATTTATGGCGTAATCTCCAGGATCTGTAGAAAAAAGTTCTTCAAGGATTTTTTTCTGTGAAATTTATAAATGCCACAATACTCTGAACACGAACACTGTCACTACATTATAAAAGAGAAACACAATCCGTCCAACCTAGTGAATTCCGTGTTTCGTGGTCGAACTCCTCAGGTGTATTTTATTGTGAATATATCTAATTCTTTATTAGAGTGTATAAATATTTTGATTTTCTTAATAACAGAAGCTGTTATTTTTATCTCTCTAAATATCAGTCCCGTCGACTTGCGTTTTATGTAAAAAAATTAATTGTTGAAATAATTCACTTTGATTTTAGCTATGGTGAAGCATTCAGTTGAGAGAGTAATTAGTAAAATTGTATCCCAAGAATTGGCGGTTGTTAGTGATGACTATCTTCCTTCGTTTGACAGTGCGCAATTAGAGTCGGCGAGTGCAGATAGCCCTAATTTAGGTTTGCACGAAAGTTGAAAAAAACAAAAACATTTTTCTAAGAGAAAAAGTAAAAGACGTTTCTCGTCAGTTCAAATTTCACAAACACCAGTTTAAATTTGAAACTTATTCGAAATTTGTAAAGTCATTTTTAATTAATATGGTGAAGTATCAAAGTACCACAATAGAAAATGATACAATACGCAATAAAAAAGTTCGTCTTTAGATAAATAAATTTGTTTTCTCGTTGGTCATTGCAAAACTGTTGTAGAATTTAACGAGTAAAGGTCGACGAAGTTATGTTACTCTTGGTGAACAGATAAGTGTATTAACTGTGTTGAACATGTGTACTTCTGCAATTTTCTGTAAACTCGGCTTCTTTGTGGCGGTACACTTTCGGTGTTAAATTATAGTTTTTCAAGTTATACGATCGAGTTATTTCCTATATTAAGAATACATGTTTTACTCTTGGTAAACAGATAAGTTTATTAACTGTGTTGAACATGTGTACTTCTGCAATTTTCTGTAAACTCGGCATCTTTGTGGCGGTACACTTTGGTGTAAAATTATAGTTTTTCAAGTTATACGATCGAGTTATTTCCTATATTATGAATACATGTTTTTATTTTTAATTTTATTAAAGTAGACACAGCGACACACTTTCGAATACCACCCAATATCCTGAATTTAGTCTCATGTACTTTCAGACCTTTTTAAAATTCAAGTGTTAGAAAGATTTCACTTAACTATGAAGCATTGGTAAAATATTCATTGAGTACGAATTATGAAAAACTAATTTAAGTTTGAAACGAAAACACTGTTTAAGAACTTTCGGTTTTGACATTTTGTGAAGTAGTCAGAATTATTTAGTTGGGTGTTAAGTGTTGAACAGCATTAAGATGGGTATGAATTGTTGAAAACAATTACCTTTTTGTGATATTCTGAAAATCAGTTCTTTGGCTGTGAAGTGTTGGACAGTTTTCTATTCAGTTTCAACAATCACTTACTGGGATAAAACTGTTTAAATGTGGAGTCGTTCTGTTTCTTGTTATAAATGTCTTGTTTCAAGATTTATTAAGTCTTAGGTCACTCATTAAAATTAAAAACGTAATTTACAATAATTTCAGATATAATTGGATTTTATATGTTTAATGTGTTTTTATTTATTTGAATACAGGAAAATTTTATATTTATTTAATAATGGCGCAACTGCCCATCTTTTAATCTTAGGTTTGAAACTTTGTGTCAAACAGTGCATTCTTAGAATGATATCTGTATTGCATTTTTGTTTGACGTAATGGAAAAGTTGAATATTAGAAGCTTTACAAATACTATCCTTACGTTGATTCCTTTTTTTGTCTGTTATGTTGGCAGGCACACTTGGCAGGTATTTTGGTTAAATTATCATTTCGCTGTCGAAAAGTCGGACGAAAAATAACCAGAGGCGGTCAGAAACTGTTGTTTCTCTTCACCCCACTCAAGGCAAGAGTAAATTGGGCAAGTGATTCTGGAGATAATTGAGTAAATTTCAGTGGCTTGTCAGTTGTTTCTTTTTCTGAATGGGATAGTCATAAATGACAACGAGGTTGATATATTATTAAATTTAGATTGGAGGAATGTTGAGAAAAGCTGAAAATCGGTTCGATTTGGCCTGCCGTAGAGAGTACGATGGAAGGCCCAGCACCACACTCACAAGCTCACGAAGATATGTATGACAACAGTATATTTGACTTGGAGAGAGCAGAGAGATGCAAACAGTGCGTCCAAATGAATAGGTCTTGTGACTTTAAGGTATTATCCTTTAGACTCTTAAATTTTGGATATTTAAAATTTAAAAACTAAATTTAGATTTCTAAACTTACATTTAAATATTAAATTTGAATACTAGATACCAAATGACGAACCTCTTTTCAGGGCTAGGATCTATAGATGCTACGAAACGGAATTTTTACTGTGGGGGTAAACGAGAGTACCCAGAGAAAACCACTTTAACGACTAGGGCGCCGAATATAGACCATAGTCGTGCCCGGAAGAAGAGCTGTAGGGAAAGAGATTACACAGCTTTGTATCAATGGACATACAGTAACAGTTAACATTACCAAGAAAATGACACTAGTAACAAACACAGAGGTAACAGCTTGGATGCAATTTTGAACTAAATTGGCGACTGTTCATAAAGGCATGACAGCCAATCTAAGTCGTCGTCTGAGTCGGTTCTTCGGATGTCCGGGAGAGGCGTTCTGAGAAGTTTGGATATTGTCAGTCGAGGCAGATGATTCGCAAGTTTTTGATTCTTCATTGATGGTTTGCGTTCCCTGGGATATTTTGTTTACGATATCGGTTTGGTACACTTTTCTGATGATTGGTTTTCGTCTAGCGTGGTGGCATTGGGCATAGTGGATACCTCGCTAGGTGTTGGTTGCATGGTAGTTTGGGGTTTGGTAGAACGGCGGCGGGGACGTTCGACACTATAATGGAATATGTGGTAGTAGCAGCCATTTCGTAGAATGGTATCGGCGATAGGTTTACTGGTTGTTACAATCTTTATAAAGTTGGTGGCTTAACGGGAAGATTTTGAATAAATCCGATAAACGGCGTAAACCTCTGATTGGGTCTGGTTTTCTAGAGCGCACTTAATTTCATTCGGGTTAATGGATAGGTTTACTCCTTTGAGGAAAACTGTAAATAGGCTAAAAGGGCTTTTTGCTGGAGCACAACAAATTTTCATCGGGTATTTCATGGCTTGACGACTTGAGTAGGATTCCCCACGGCTTAAAATTCGAGTCCTTGACGCGTCAATGGAAGCGCCATACTTAGCATGCGAAATAAAAGTGGCAATTTGAAGAGGCAAAAAATGAGGCGATAGGCCGTCGACGATCACCGGCGGGACAGTTGGCGGGATCGGCACAATAGGACCTGGAAATGACAGCGTGATTATTGCATAGCAGGAGAAATGTAGAAACACGTCTGACTAGCACGGAGTCCAAGCTGGGAGTCTGTTATGTTGGCCAGATCAGGGTAGGAATTTAGGTTAAATTATCATTTCGTTCATCACGAACGAAAAATAACCAGGGGCGGTCAGAAAGTGTTGTTTCTCTTCACCCCACACATGGCAAGAATAAATAATACAAGTGAGAATGGAAATGATGAAGTAAAATTCCAATGGCTTGTGAATTACTTTATTATCTGAATGTGATTCTCATGGATGACCACGAGGCGAATATATTATTAAGTTTCAACAGGAGGAGCGTCATGAAAAGCTGAAAGTCAGTACGGCATGGCCCGCCAAAGAGAGGAGAGGAAGAAAGGACGAAGGAAGATCCAGGAAAGATCCACAGGCTCACGATGATATGTGTTCTAATATACATGGAGAGAGCAGGGAGATACAAACACAGTGCGTCGATATGAACAGGACTTGTGACCGCAAGGGTTTATAGTTATTTAAAATTTTGAAAAATTTTAAAAACTAAATGTTGAAAACAGGACTTACGTTTAAATATTATAAACCAAATGACGTGCCTCTTCTCAGGGCTGGGATCTATAGATCCTATCAAACGGAAATTTTCTGTGGAGGGAAACGGGAATACCTTGATAAAACCACTTTCACGACCAGGACGCTGAATAATAGGCCCTGGAGGTGTCCGGAAGAAAAGCTGTAAGGAGAGAAAATACACAGATTAGTCGCATGTAACGAACAAAGGCATTTAAGATTACAAATGGACAAAAGGAAAACAATAAGAATTAAGCACAAAGGAAACAACTAGGATGGAGTTTTGGGGTAAATTGGCGACGGATCATAGGGACCAGACGTCCATGTTATGTTGGGCGTGTACATACTCATATATATGTGTTACCATCAGTAGGGTTATAACTGTTTAATCAGGCTTTTACAAAAAATCACAAAACGTTTGTGATATATATTTATTTTACACAGAGAGAAATTTTAACATTTTGGAAATTAAATTATACATTAAGTTTTCTATTTTGTCTTTTAGAATTTTTTTATAAAGCTAATAGATGGAGAATAATGTTGAGCTAATGATTTAGAGATCGTTGTATCAATGTTCCCTCCTATTTTTGGACTGTTCTTGAACGTTTGAACAGTAAGTTTTTACTGTTACTTTTGAACGGTCCAAGAAATGAGTTTCACTTTCTTTGCATCAGAGGGTTTTAAATTACGAAATCTCAGATGTTGTCTGAAAAACACGAAAATTTTGTCTAATGTGGTCTTGTATGTTGACTTTCATGAGCTTTTAGTTTAGTGTTGTTTATTTCACCTTTCTAGTTAAATCCGAGACGAGGACCATAAATGTCAAACGAGTTTAAATCCTAAAAATATTATCTAATGTTTGAAATATATTATAGTTTTCCAAAGTCATTTTTGAATTTATAGGGTTAAGTACCAAAGATTGCAGATAAAGAAAAATTGCTTTGTCATAATCAGTGAAAAATAAACAAAGGTGTGATATTAAATTTTTATACATTTTGCTGACTCACCATTTAATGGAGAAATATTTCAATGTTAAGCTAAATAATAAAACGTTAATTGTTAAACTATAGGAAATCGACTTCTGATTGAGGTAATCGAGATTTATTAAAGTAGTTTTGTTCACTTGATTTGGAATACAGAGAATAGTAACGTTTTACTATTAAGCACAATTTCATGAGGCCAATCGTGTAAAGGAGTGCGACTCGTAATCTGCGGGTCACGGGTTCGCATTTCCGTCGAACCAAACATGCTCTCCTTTAAAGCCGTGTGCGCATTAAAATGTGACGGTAAATCACACTATTCGTTTGTAGAATAGTAGCCCAAGAGTTGGCGGTGGGTGATGAAGACTAGCTTTCTTCTCTCTTGTCTTACACAGTTAAATTAGGGACGGCTAGCAAAAATACTGTCGGATAGAACTCGCGTAGAAGGTACAACCAAACGAAAAACACTCCCAACCATTATGTTATGTATCCTCGCTCGCAGCAATTTTTTCACATGAAAAAGTGACATTACAAACATAGCGGAATGACCCAGATTCACAGACACTGGAGCAAAGAAGTATAGCTAAATTTCTGATCAAGTTTGATGGTTAGAACGAAGTACAAGTTAAATATTCTTAGTGAACTTGAAAGATTTGTGTTCCTAAATGAAGGACACAAGAAAATTTTACTTTTGATTGAGTGTCACAGCAGAAAAATAGTTGTTGTTGTTTTGAATTAAGCACAAAGCTACACAATGGGCTATCTGTGCTCTGCCCACCACGGGTATCGAAACCCGGATTTTAGCGTGTAAGTCCGCAGACATACCGCTGAGCCACTGGGGGGCCAGAAAAATAGAGCTTGAATAGTGAATTTACAAAAAAATTATTATTATGTTACTGATTCACTATTAAACCGTTATTAAAATCACTTTGTTTTCATTATAAGTGTAGAATAACTATTACAACAGACAGCAAAATAAATTTATGAGATGGTACTGGACTTAGAAACCATAGAAAAAGTTTGTTTTGTTAATTTCGCGCAAAACTACACAAGGGCTACCTGCGCTAGCTGTCCCCAATTTAGCAGTGTTAGACTAAAAGGAAGACAGCTAGTCATCACCACCTTCCGGGAATTCTTGGGCTACTCTTTTACCAACGAATATTTAAATTGACCGTCACATTTTACATCTCCAATGGGTGAAAGAACGAGCGTGTTTGGTGCGACGGGTGACCCTCAGATTATGAATTTAGCGCCCTTAATCACCAGGTCATGCTGGGTCTCGTAGAAGTAAATCAAGTTTTAATCTATTTACTGAGTTATTAATGACGAACATGCAACATTGACCAAAATATTTAGTTTCATGTGAAAGTTTAAGAAAAAATATTTTTTACCACCAACAGCACAATTATGTTTTCGATCTTTTATTTTCAGAACATCCTATAGTTTATTCATGTAAAATATTCTTAAAACAATGACGACAACAACGATCTGAATTTTGTAATTAACAATCTAAAGATCAGTTAGTAACAGATAAAGTACTCTTGTTGATGTTTTTATATATTTATTGTCTGGAAGATGAGCATCGGAAAAATATTTGGACCTTTACTTTTGAGTCGAGGATAGTCCCAAGGTTGGTACGTCGGATTGTGGAATAAAGAATCCATATATTTTGTCCCGTTACTGCCAAAGATAAAAATTGCACTCTCTCTCTCTTGGGCTATGTGTACGCATTATAGAATTGGTTGGCAAATCCCACCGATATAAGTAAACAGGTATTAAACATTCGTCTTGTGTTTAGTGTGTCATCAAAATGTGAACAGTTGTCATACATAATACTAGTACACACTTTCTTTTAACTCCAATACAAAATTTTATTTATTTTATTTTTTGAAAATAGAAGACGTTATTATAATATTTCTGAATGTTATTTGGTTTTATTACATTTATCTTTTGAAATTAGAACTGAATAACAATAAAACTATCATGTAACGAGATCATGGAGTAAAATAGTAGCTACAAGCTTTCAATTTAAATATTAATAGTGTAACATTAGGTTAGGCTTAGAAATAATTCAAATCGCAGTGAGATTGTAGGACATATTAAATACATTGTTTTATTTGCTAAATACTGGATAAAAATATTTTTAGTATTAATTAGGCTTAATAATGTTTACAATAGCTAAATGGTATTTAATAGTCGTGTTGACTGTTTATTTTAATTCTACAAATAATACAGTGTTTAAAACTTTTTCGAGTGTTAAGCGTTCCCAGTTTGTTAGTTGTGAAAGGTGTATGAATGTGCTTTTTGAGAACACTGAATTGCTATGCACAATTAAGAGAGAATTGTTGTGATGTTTATTTTATATGTAGAGTTCGCAGGTTGGAGGAAAACCTGTAGACTATCCTAAGTAAAGTTGAGGAAATACATGAAGAGGATTATAAACTGTGGGAAATAACAGCAGGACTTTGAGAAAAACCTTTTCATGTAAAAGTGGCATTACATAATATTAACAATGACATTCAGAATCTAGGGTTAAACGTTGACATATTAATTGTAAAGATCATGTGCTGTTGAGCAACATATTTCAGCTCATGTCTTATGTATAGGGGGATCTATTGGAAATTGTTACGTTTTTTATGTGCGTTTGATGTAGAATAAACGCAACAGAAAGACATAGAAAACAATTTGTATAATTCATTACACTAAACTAATATATATGTAACACATATAACATAAATTACATAACAACAATGAAAGATATTCAGCTTTAACATTCAAAATTAATTACAATAGAAAATAGTACTGGTTTCAACCTTCAAAGTTAATTACATTACAAAATGGTACTGGCCTGTGTTCAATATAATGATCTAGAATGAAAGTACAAAAGTCCTGATTAGAAATCCAAATTTCCAGTCTAGGGTGTGAATTTGGTCCCACGAAGAAATTCCGAAGTTTGAATGGAGAAGTCCAGAAACAATTCACAGTTCAATAAATTCGACGAAGTTCCCTTCACGATGGGTCCGATGAACGTATCAAACTTAAATGCTTCCAATTTGCCTCGGTTTCTCTTAAACAGTCCCGTACGTGCCGACCCTCAGGACAACCAGTAATTCGAATGAATCGCAAAGATTGACAAAACAAAATCACAGCGTCTGTAGATCTAGCTTTAGTCACCAATTCAAGTTGAATAAAATCACAGCAAACACTTAAACTTTCTCAAACAAATGACTGACTCTTCTTATTCTTTTTTCGAATAAAAACTAATGACTCTTCCCATTTCTCGCGTCTCCGTCTGTTTATATATTAGTAGGCCTAGACTTCTCGAACCATCGCGTAACTTCCACAGAGCTCCAGAGCAATACGCGCATGTCCGTTCTTGCACGAGACTCAACGTTTAAACTCTGGGCTGCCACACATTTCCGTTAATTGTCATATATTTGATCTACCTAACTCTAGAAATTTCTAAATGTTATTTTAAATGAATAACAACATATTTTATTGTTTTGAACTTTGAAACAATAATATAAATATGGAAATATAAATAATAGAAATAAAAATTTAAACACAACACGACATGTTGTCGTTTACAAAACATTTACATAACACTCTCCCACTTAAAACCAAAAAAAAAGTTTGAACTTGAAAAAACCTTTTTTTGTTTGTTTGTTTTTAAAATAACTTAAAAGGGTTAAATCCAGTCGGTTTTTGAATAACCTCACAAACTGCAAAGAACAAGAAGGGAACACTCTCGACCCAGTTCTTTGAGTGTTCGTGGCAGTAATTTGGTGAAAACGCCCAAGGACACCTTGTGAATCAGGATGGTTAGCACTGGATGAAATTTGATGGATGTTTAGTGCATGCATGGCTTGTTGAAATTGAATGGACATAAAATTTGGGCCTTGATCTGATTGCACAACTTTTGGAACCCCGAACATGGTAAAGAATTTGATAAGAGCCTTGACAATGTTGGGAAAAGTGATTTTTCTCAAAGGGATAGCCTCAGGGAAACGTGTAGAAGCACACATGATCGTCAAGAGGTATTCATTTCCTGCTTTGCTTTTTGGCATTGGGCCAACACAGTCGATAATGACTCTTGAGAACGGTTCTTCAAAGGCAGGAACAGGCTGCAGTGGTGCTTTGGGAATCCCCTGTTTTGGTTTTCCAGTCATTTGGCAAGAATGGCATGTCTTACAATAGTCAACAACATCTTGGCGCATCTTTGGTCAATAGAAATGTCGTCGGATACGATCTAGGGTTTTTCTTACACCGACAACACATGATCATGAGCAAGACGAATGAGCAAGATAAATGCGACAAAAGCATTTAAAGATAAAGATTATAAATTAATTGTATCAGAGATATTGCAAATAATTAATTGTAAAGATCCCTTGTTGCCCCCTTTGGCTCAGCAGTATGTCTGCGGACTTACACGCTGAAATTCGGGTTTCGATACCTGTGGTGGGCAGAACAGAGATAGCCCATTGTGTAGCTTTGTTCTTAATTCAAAACAACAACAACAACAAGATCCATTGTTGTCCCTAAACATTATGCCACGTGAAATTAAATAATCGATCTCATTAAATGTATCTCTTAAATGAAATAAACACAATAGAGAAATTTTTGTTCGACCCATCTTTGCAGCATATTTTTTGAAATTATTGAAATAGATTTTGAATTTCAAATTTGGTAAATGCCAGCTCTATTGATAACATGATTTTGTGCTTTTAGTATCTAAGAGTAAACTTGAAGGCTTACGGCGCTGAAAATCACATTTTTAAACATTTGATAGAGAGTTGCTCTGGTCATCAACTCGCATAGACGTCTGCAAACAACATCAGATAATGCACGTGATGACTTTTTTCTAAAAGCAGACCGTTCAAGGTGGTGCGCACAAATCGCTGAATTATTTTGAAAGTTTCACACGATACACCGTGTTCTAAGAATTGTCTCAATAAATAGAAGTTGTTGAAAAAAGAAAGCTAATTGTTAGTTCTGTGACACACGTAACAGTTTAATAGAAACGGAGTTGTTAGTTGTGTGGAATTAACAAGAAGATGGAAAAGACTGGTATGTTATTTCTTCGTCCACAATCAAGTCACTACTCATCAAAGAGAATGTTAAAATTTGGTGTTGGAGAGTAATAACACTAGTGTTTTCCCTAAAAACATGTGTGAAATGTAACAAGACTGATTGTGGTAGAATGTAAGTGCAGAAGTTTTGTTCGTGTTTCAAAGAAAGTAAATCACTTCTATTTCACCATATATAGTTCATTTCAAGGCATGGTTCTATGTCGTGAAATTACTAACATTTTTTTTGTTCCATATACGAAATTTTATGCAATTGACCACACGTATATTACTTTAGCGAACAGAACTGAGTTGTTTTCTCTGTTTAGTTAAGTCGTATTTTTCACTCAAAACACGTACTTTTTAGAATGTCTGCCTGGACAAGAAGAAAGCTCGAGTTTAAAATTAAAGAGCAGTGACAGCTTAAAAGTTATTGCACTAAAAGATAAACTGATTTCAAAAAAATCTTGTCAAGATTTTTATTATTGTACGGAAAGTATAATCACATTCACTTTATTTTTAAATAAATGAAACAATAAAAGACGACATCTGTTGTACATGTGTCGTCACATGTCCCTGTGAAAATGGAAAGATGAAATGCGTCTGTAACTAAAATGGTGAAACATTTCAATGTTGTACAGAAGCTAAAGACGGGTAAAACAAATGTACAGTTACTGTTGTTTGTGAATGCAGAGATACACGTTGTAGTCCAGACTGTAAGAAGGAGTCAAGTCAGAATTGCGTCGAAGCCAGAAAGAAAAACAGCTGCTTTTGTAACGTTTCCTGATGCTGTGAAAACGGAAAGAAGAAATGTGTTTCTAGCTGTAATGGTAACACTTCTCAGTGTTGTGAAAATAGTAAGAGGAGAAAAAATAAATGTACTGTTAGTTGTCAGTTTTGAAAAAAAGAATGATAAAACCTATTTCACTGAACTGTCAATTTTCGTCAATTGTTTGAGTGAAAAACACGTAAATTGATGGTACGGATCAATAAGAGGATATTAATTTCATGATGATATTCGTAACTTAAATGTGTGAAATTTTTGAAATATTTTGTTGTATGAGAGACGGATAGAAGTTTATCTTACTGGATAGCGATGAAAGTTAATTGGTTCTCTTTATAATTTGATAAAAATAAAACTTTAAAAATATATACAATAATTAATGGTTTAACGATTATTTATATAATTAGCTAGATAAATCAAATATAATTAAAATATTAATGGTAACATGTTAGTTACTTTGATATATTCGTTGTAGTTTAATACATATTCTTTCAGAACTATTAGATTTGTATATTGTCTGATCTTTAAAAAACAGCTCTTCGTGACTGAAGAATCGATATAAGTAACTATAGAATATTTTAAGTATTAATGGAAAAAGATGATACGAAATTTTTCTATAAAGGTTTCATCAAATCAGCAATAACCTTATTTGGAAAATATTAGAATATGGAGTTAAATCCTTTCGACGGTCAGTTCTGGTATACTTTTATACAAGTTGCATTGAACTCATAATAACAATATTAGAACACTGATCAGAAGTTGGGTAGTAAAGGTATGCTGTGGGTATACACTTTTAACTTTCTTTTTTATTTGGGTGGATAAAATTTTTGTTATTTACTTAATTCGTGAAACCTACAAATTTACATACCAATGAATCCATTTGTAAAAAATATATTTCACTATAAACTAACAACTGATATATAACACTGTGTAACAAACATTTCGTTCCTGGATAGAATGTGTAATTTCTTAATTGCTTACGTCGTAAAAGTACAGAAAATGGCCTTTATTCCCTTCAAACTCTGCATTTGTGACCCGGATAATGAAATTTTGAAATCAACGTATTTTCTATTTTGAAACGGGCTAACTTGCACATTTTCATTAAAATAAGATCTGAATAAAACATATGAATGAAGACTTACATGTATTTCTGTTAAAGTTATTCCAGAATGTTTGGAGGTGAATAGTTTTCTAGATTTGCGACTGTAATGTAAATCACTTTCAACCACCAAATATCGTCTCCCATCATGGTTGCATTATACACTCCTTGGTAACGGCGTTCAAAATCCAGTATATTTTGTTGAAAGCGCTCGTCTTGCACCTCTGAGTATGCTCCCATGTTCTCCTTGAGCTTATCAAGATGAACGTCACGGATATGGACTTTTAGGGACATCCTGCTACCCATTTTAACGTAGATCTTTACCAGAACCTCAACCAGTTCTACATAATTTTCGTCCATTTGATAGCTTAAGAATCCCAGAATCACTGCCTTAAGCTTTTTATCCCATTCTACTGATCTTTTTGAGTAATTCGGTGCACTCCAGGATCTTCTTTATTTGTGGTCCAATAAAGACACAAGCTTTGACCTCAAACAGCTTAGGTTTGAAGTCTCAAAGGTACTTGAAGTCTGCAGACTCCTTATCAAGAGCTGTGACAAATTGCTTCATAAGACACAATTTTATGTGCATTGGTGAGAACACCTTCTGGAGGTCAACTATTGGCTCACACTTGACAGAGTGCCTTCAGACAGAGAACTCGGCCTGTTCTAGCTGGTGTTTCCTGTTGTAGTGCGCTGCGGTGTCCCTGCTGTCCGAAAATGGAAGATAACAGGAAAATTATGTAAAGCCTCCTTGGAGACCTGTCAGCAATGCCATCAATTCAAAGTCTCCTATAACATCCATACTCATCACACTTAAAGGCTTTTAAAAATCCCTCGATGCTGTTGTATTCACCTTTGAGAAAAATAGATAATTCACATTTAATTTAGATATAAGCAATTAGTAAATTACTTATTACTATAGATTTTAATCTTGCTTTTGTTATTGTTGTAATGTAATTACTTTAGTAAGCAAAGTAACAAAAGTTTATAACGTGATGTAGTTCTTATGCTATGACTCACTTGAGAATAACTGTCGTCAATATTATTTCTAATATTCTATAAATAACAAAGCTCAAGTAATAAAAGAATTAACTAGTGACTGTTCCTCGACGTTTTTCTTCATTATTTATTTTGAAAATAAATTATGTCAACTGTCGGCATAGCACTCTTTGTAAGTAAATAAAAAACTAGCGTGTATTAACAATAGGCCTGGAAAAATCATTGAAAGGAAATAACATTCAAGAACTAAAATTGATTTAAACTAAATTTTTACGTAAAGGGATAAATACACATTTGTAAGTTAATGGATATAGCAATCCATTAATCGTAAACCCACTTTTCCCTAATTATTTAAGGAATACTTTTATTTACTATATTTAACCTTTAAAAAGTGTATTTTCACAAGAATAAGGAGTAGATTATGCGATTCAGGATTCATGTTTGCTGATAACATGAGTGTAATGTGGCCTGGCATGGCCTAGCGCGTTAAGGCGTGCGCTTTTTTTGATATGAAGGTCGCAGGTTCGCGCCCGAGTCGCCCAAATATGCTCGCCCTTCCAGCCGTGGGGGCGTTATATTGTGACCGTCAATCCCACTTTTCGTTGGTTAAAGAGTTGGAGGTGAGTGGTGATGACTAGCTGTCTTCCCTCTAGTCTTACACTGCGAAATGAAGGACGGCTAACACAAATAGCCCTTGAGGAGCGAAATTCCAAACATAAAAATTGGTTTTATGATGTTTCTTTCAGTTTTCTCTTTGTACCATCAAGAGACTGCCACAAACAGATATGTAAACTAGTAATCAATATAAGAAACTGTAGTGTATTTTAATAATACCATTTGGTAAACTTCTTTTAATAAAATATACTGCATAAAATTCTTGTACAAACATTTTTTGGTCAGTAGTAGCCTTCATCTTAAAACATCAGAATGTGGAGTTCTTTTCTAACGTTGTTAAATTTAGATAGGATAGCGTGTAGATTCGGGTCTTTAAACAAACACCACGGTTTCTTTGTATAACAATTGTTTTGATCATCACAGATGAATCTGAAATTAGGTGAAAAATATCTAAACTGTTCATTTGATTATTGATAGTTATTTGTTATCGTTTGTTTTTAAATTTGTTTTGTATCTCACACAAAGTACATCAGGGCTGTCTGCGTTAGCCGTCTCCAATTTAACAGCCAAAAACTAAATAGAAGGCAGCTAGTCATCCTCAATTATCGCAATTGTTTGTGGTACAGTTATTAAATATTAAAATAAGAAATTGTTTTTGGTACAGTTTGACTTGTTATAATATTATGTGTGTAAATCTGCTTTCATCCAGTAGCTCATCTGCTCTCACATTATAACTGTTATCCAGGAGAAGGTTAACAGTTTAACTTTTCTTACCAATAAACTGGTTGGTGTCAGACACATATCTTTACATACCTTAAAAATAAACTGATGTACCTGTAACATTAATACTGTATTTGCACTTACAATACAAATTTTACTAATCCCAAGATATTTGAAGCTGAACACAAAAAGTGACCCAAAGCAATATGATATCGTATTAAGTAAGATTTGATAACTGGCCAATACTTTCAGATAAAAGAGGTCATGAGTCAATGCTGTCTATTGTACTTGGAAGGCAAGGTGGTACATTTATCCAGCAAACACGTGTATATTCCAAGAAGTGGATTTTCAAGACAAAGTATGTTAATGCTTTGTTAATAATGTTAAAATAACTGAAAAGTGATTTTAAGACATAAAATACAATATGCAGGTATCCTGGCTTTTAACTTTAAAAGCGAAAACAACGATATTAAATATATTTCATAATTTCTTAACTACAAGTTATTAGAGCTGAATGAAGATATTTTACAACAACTTGTAGACAGTTAATTAAATTACATGAAACGATAATTATTAACACTTGTAATTTTTTGACTTCACACTTATTAATTATAAGCTTTACTTTGACAATAACATACCATAGTATTTAATATACTATAATTACCTTATTGTATTAGCAGTTGCTTACGTTCTCGAGAAACATCATTTCGTTAAGATGACTACAGGTTAAAGTTATAGTCTGGATAATGTTTCTTAGTTTTAGGGCCATACAACATGTTATGGAATTTGAACTTAATGCAAACTTAATAGAAACATTAATTCTCATTTAAACCGACAGATCTATTTATCTCTTCTGCAAGATCTCCGAAAGAGACGTAATATTGAGACGTTGATTCAAGTAACTTAATAATACTCAGGAAGTGGGCCTATTATTTCACAACATAACGTATATGCACGTCAATATTATTTACGTCTACTATATTTTCAAGTCTATACTATAAGAGCTAAAAACGTAAGTCTAAAGATTAAATTTAGTCTCAAGTTTACTAGTGAGACACAACGTAACTTAAAAAATTAAATATTGGTTGTAAATTCAAAATATTAAAAATCCTTATAAAAATAACAAAATCCTAAAATTCCTAGAGCTCAGCTAAAAACCGTCTTTAATCTGAACTTTAAAGTATCTTTTTTTGAAAATAAATAAAGTATATTACAAATGTAAGTGACACCATCTGCTTATCGTTATGTCTCGCTTATATTCTTATAATTACATCCACACTTATTTAGGGTGAGAAGACTACTTTTATTTGACTAATTGGACTTTTTTACGTTTGACCTGAAGTTTTTAATTGTGAATAGCGTCACAACGGATCAGCGGTATGTCTGCGGATTTACAACGTTAAAAATCGGGTTTCGATACCCCTGGTAGGCAGAGCACAGATAGACCATTGTGTCGCTTTTTGCTTTATTCAAAACAACCTTGATTACAACGGTTTGTCGTATAGTTTGATATTTTTCAAGTTGTAAATACCCATGTGTTAATTTTAATTTTATGTTCACGTAAAGCTAAGAAAGGCCTAGCTCTATATGGCCGTTGGTAATTTATCTTCCATATTATATTTCAGATAGATCACAAAAAAATGAACCGTTAATTTTCCTATTTAATTTTGACACACTAATCACATACGGCCTTATTCTTGGATTTAATGAAGGTTTCAATTTTTTGTGGAGATTGTATTTTATAACAAATAATGAGAACAACAAACTTCTGATTAGTTCAGAGTTCCACAAATACCACTTTATATTTCAAGAATTCCAAATTTATTAAGTAATTGTTGAGCTGGTATGGTCAAGTACCAAACTCCGCAGTTAACATAAAGCTGCCTCTTAACTCTTTAGCTGCAAACTTCGACGGTTTTCGAATTCAAACTCCAATTTTCACAGTGTCTTCTGTATTCAATAGATAGCAAAACTTTACGGGTAAATGTAAAGTTTCCATTTAATATTTATTACATATTTTTGAGTCTTCTCACGCGAATAGTATTTTTTCATGAGACAAAAAATTGAAGAATTTTGTGAATATATTTCAAGAAGGGTTCGCAAAGGAGTTGATGATTCACTGTAGTTCAAATTATGGAAATAATACAAGATTCGGAGTATTTTAAGGGTGTGAAAGCTCAGAAGAAGACAAGGAAGACAGTGGTGAAAAATGCAGACAGAACACACAAAGCAAATTCGAAGCAATCAATGGGATAGGTATAGTTAAAACCAGAGAGTGAGTGGTTCCACCACCAGCGGAAGGTCAGTGATATCACATGGAAAACCGTCTTCAATTACTGGTATATGTCAGGAAATTAGAAATTTATATGGTACTTATTGAAGTGGTATTGTGTAGAACTAACAGATACAGTTAGTATACACTTGTCTTGTCATTGTTAGAAACAAAAAAATGAAAGTAACAAATATATATTAATAATCTAGATTCTTATCTGTACAGCATCATAGATGGTGCAGTATTTAGATGTTTGAGGAGAAAGATTCGACGATGATTTTTACTTCTGTAATATTGATAAATGTTACAAAAAACTTAACACTATTATAATTTACACAAGAGGAACACATTTCGTTCATCCCTCAGTCCAACATGGCAAGGTGGTTAAAACATTCGACATGTAATCTGAGGGTCGCGGGTTGGAATCCTCGTCACCTCAACTATGCTCGCCCTTTCAGCCATAGGAGTGTAATAAAGTGACGCCCAATTCCACTATTCTTTGGTAAAATAGTAGCCCAAGAGTTGGCGGTGGGTGGTGATGATTAGCTGCCTTTTGCCTTGTTTACGCTGCAAAATTAGAGGCAGCTATCGCAAATAGCTTGATTTAGCATTGCTCGAAATTGAAAAAAAAAACCTTTTGAAAAGATGTTCAGTTGGAAGTATAATTTATGAGTTGGGTATGAATTATTTAAAAGTATTGAGAATGATGTGAATCATTGGAAACAGTTTATTGCTTGTGAACTCCTGAGAAACATTAAATGATGTGGAGTGCTGAAAACTTTCAGTTATATGTCGAATATCGATTTTTGGGGTTACTAGAAAAGGTAACGTAACCATTCTGTTTTGATTAATAAATGTCTTTCTTCAGCAACTTTCATATTTATGTTTCAAACATGATTTATGGTAATTTTTACCATAAACTTTTGATGACATAATATTGATTATAGTTTATTTTGTAATTTAACGTGATTGTGGTGCATTAGAATTTCTTCCAATTTGCAGCTTGAGTGATTACGTAATTTACCGTAATATTTGTAAGGCATCTGTAACACAGTTTTGTTTTTGTTCTAACTGAAAGGAATTGATATAAGTAATACAGACCAATAGAAAACATGATTTTGTTTCTATGAGTGTAGGAAGTGTAAAATGAACGATTTATTTGTGTATGAAGTGATAATAACAAAAATAATACTAACTAATATATCTAGGTTAAAATTTAATTATTATGTGTTATTTGTTTCAGTACTATTGTGTATGTACATGTAGGTTTAGTTGTTGGATGGTAGAATCTTTGTAAAGTCATATGTTTCCAGAATAAATCTGCTCGCTGTTCAGTGTCTCCTGGAAAGGTCATTTTCTAACTAAAGTAGCAAAGTATTATTTTTTACTTTGTTCCACACTGAGTAAAGTAGATATTGGTGGAAATTTTTATGTTTTTATTGGAATAAAGAGAAACTAGGGTTATTCTAACATTATACATATTATTGTTTTTGTAATTCTTATTTAACTCATAGTAGCTCCGATAAATTTAAAAAATAAATATTAGAGTTATAACCAAATGATAATGACACTGTAATATTGTGGTATAGTTTGATAATTGACTACTTTTATCATCGAAATGAAAGTCATGAGGCAATGTTAAAAAGAAATGTTACGTTTTTTACCCAGTTTATCCTGCCTCAGTTAAATATCAGCCAAAAACAATGTCCGTTGTGTTTTGCGGGTATGCCTTCTCGGAATTTTTCTTTTGTCTGAATGAAATATTACTTATTTATTTATAACATGTGTGGCCAACCTATAAACACATCAAGAGCCACACAAAGTCTCTCTCACAAAATCTCTCGTATTGTTTCCCAGGAGTATTTTCAAGGATTGTACAGATTTTCAACTGAAATTACCATATTTTCCTAACAGAATAATAAGTGGTAACATTGAAATTAGGACATAAAATATAATCACAAAAGACTGGAGTGATGCTTGAAATCGTCATTAATCCAAAACTGTTCAAATAATATTCAGGACTATGTTATGTTGAAATAAGACCAAGAATAATCAATGAAAGTTTATTTCACATGTGTCATTTGACATATATATTTTTTGTTAGTTTTTTGGAATTTCGCACAAAGCTATCAGTTTTAGCCGTCCGTAATTAAAAAGTGTAAAAATAGAGTGAAGGCAGCGAGTCATTACCACTTACCGCTAACTCTCGGCTACTCTTTTACCAATAAATAGTGGGATTGACCGTCACATTATAACGTCATCACGGCTGAAAGGGTACGCGTATTTGGTGCGACCGGGATGCGAACCCGCGTCCCTAAGATTACGAGTCGCACTCCTTAACACGCTTGGCCATGCCGGGCCTTTATCAATGTCAGAAATATATTTTAGATTTGCAAAGTCATTATTGAGTTGATAGGGTCAAGTACTAAAATTGGAGAAAAAGAAAATCTGCTTAGTCAAAGTTAGAGACAATTGAACAGAGATGTGATATTATATCTTCATACATTTAGCTGAATCACCATTTACTGGAGAAATACTTTAGAGTTAAGATAAATCGTTAAAAGTTAATGTTTAAACTATAAAATGATTGTTGTTTATTAGGTGTTTTATAACTTGATTTGAAATAAAGGGAAAAATAAATTTTTAGATTATCGTTCAATTCAAGATAACTTTAATCGTATCGAAAGAACTTATGGTACATTTATATCACTTGAGATGGTTGGTACCGTTAAATTAAATTAAAATAAATATCAGTAAAGATATATGACGATGTTGTCTGAATATAAAATATTATAGTTCAGTAAATTTGTGAAAGTCCAGAATGTGGCGACTAGATATTAGCAACAATTTTGAACTATTTATTTTTATTCAATAGTCCGAAGCTGTTATTCTTTTACATAGTGATTTTTAGGCAAATTAATAATGAAATGTTGAAAAAAAAATTTCCGAAAAGTAACTTGACATCAAGAAAGCTTAAAATAAAAATAAGTAAAAAAATTAGAATATATAATTTCAAATTTAAATATAAAATATAAACAGATATAAAGTTAATGTTTGGAAATAATAAAACGTCAAGTAACGACTTGGATATTAATTTATATAATTTCTTAAAACACACATATTTGTAGAAATAGACTAGAAACAATTATATTTAACTAGATTATTTCAAGAAATAAAATTGCATCCAGCTAGTAAAGCGTTACCTTTACAGATTTTCAACACTAAAATCAGGTGTTAGATTACCCTCGGTAGGCTCAGCAAATAGCCCGATGGCTTTGATTTAAAAAAAAACATTTTAAACGCGAATAAAATAAGTTAGTAAATCAAATAAGCGAAAGCAAATACATAATTCACAGAACAGGGACACCCACCGATGTTTAATCACAAATAAGTAAAATATGTCTGAACAAATTCCATATACACTGTAATTTTTTGTAACATTGGTCTTGTTAATTATAAAATGAACAGTCGTAATGAAATACCAAAGCATTTAGTGTTTCTTTATTTTTAGTAGCTGTTGCGTTCACAAGAAACGTTATTTTTTAAAGAGGACTAAATGGTAAGCTAACAGCCATTCAATATTAAGCTAACATTCTGAATAATATATTTTTGGAAGGAACAAATCACAAACACCAGCAAACTTTGTTTTAAAATGTAGTGAATGATTGTTTATCGGAACTTCTGTTTGTCAACATTACATTCACCGTACTATTGGCGCTATCTGTAGTGAACGATTCACTATAGATGGCACCACGTCAGTGCCATGGTGCGCCAGGTCGCTACGGTGCCACCCACTCTTTATTTGTGAAGTTAATTCCTGAAACCCTGTCCACGATATTTGAATGCAGATTATACATATATTTGCACTCTCCTGAATTAAATTATGTTTTATATGTTGATGACAGGAGTGTAAGCCTACTTTGCTGCACCAGAAAACTTTAAGTTATATATTATATATATTTATAGGACTGTATATTTATTTATGATTAGAAAAATAATACAAATATTCTAGTGTGCCATTCTGGAATTTGCTAAAAAGGGGCTCTGAAAATGCATAATTCAGGGTTTTCTTTAACGTTTTTATTTAAAAATTTCCCTGGGAGGACATGCCTAACGGCCCCCTAGCATGGCTTCACGCCTGCAGCGCTTGTGTAAAGCATATAAACTTACTCTCCTCAATGTCTATTTCTGGCTACGCTCCTGTCCAAATATAAGTCTTACTGATTTGCATTATATGTTATAATTTAATTGTTGAAACAATTCGCCTTGTTTTTAGCCATTAAGAAGCATTTAGTTGAGAGAGTAACTTATGAGTTGGGTGTGAATTATTTGAAAGTATGGAGATGAATGTCAGTTACCGAAAACTTTTAATTTATTGTGAATTCCTAAGCACCATTCAACTGGATGAGATGTATTGAAAAGGTTTCTGTTCACTTTCTAGTTTGTAGTTATATATGTCTTATAGAAGTCTTAAGTTACTCATTAAACTTTAGAAATAATTTCAAAAATAATATGATATTATTTAATTTAATTGTATAAAAATTATTTTTAATATGATAATACTGATTTAAATACAAGTGAATATCATATATTGCAATTAAGAATGGTGCTTTTGCAGATCTTTTAATTTCAAGTTTGAAAGCCTGTGTCAATCAGTGCATTCTTGAAATGACATACACTGCTGGCCAAAATCTTAAGGCTAATGAACAAAAAGAAAAATAATGTGTATTTGCACTTATTTCAGTGGAGCCTAGAAATATTAAAATAAGAAATGGGAAAATAAAAATAAAAAACGTTTTCAGCATTTAAAAGGGAAAATGTCAAAACTTTGAAATTAGCTTAATTTTAGTCGTCGAACGTTTAAGACCATACCAAAAAGAGCTCCTAAAAAGGGGAGGAAATGCCCAAGAAAATATCTTAGTGGTGAGTTACACAGCCATCATTACGAATAACTTCAAACATTCGCTTTCGAATGGTCGATATAAGAATTTGCAAAAGGCTGGCTGGAAAGTTATTCCATAATGGCTTCACGAAGATCATGCATTGTTTGGAATTGATGTCTATTTCTATAGACTTTCAATGCCATCCATGCCCAAACATTTTGAAAAGCGTTGATTTCGGGCGAATAAAATGGACGGTTCAAAAGAATCACATATATTCACCGTGAGAAAGTCCTCTGTCCTCTTGGGATTATTAATTACAGCTTTGTTCTGCTGAAAAATGCAATCATTTTTATATAATCGATGGCCTTCAGTCAATAACGATGCTGAAAGCCTGAACAAGCCTAACAAAGCCTGAACCACCATTGTTTCATAAAGGAGAAAGCACCCCAGATCATGATTGAATCTCATTATCGTGCCAGTAAACACTGGAAGCCATATGGACTATCCAGGTTGAATAATTTCTCATCAGAGAACTATACCTTCGTCCACTTTTCTTCGTCTCATATTTGGTGCTTTTCAGCAAAGTTAAACCAAACCGTATTTTGTTGTGTAAGAAGGCGTGGCCTTTAAAGACGTTTACGGTTTTTAAAGCTTTTCTCTTGTAAATGCCGTTTTATTCTTTTTGAGCTGCAGTCTACGTGCGTAAGGGCCCTAAGCTAGTTCGACTATCGCCTGATGTCTTGCCGGACAATCCATCGAATCCTCCTGCTCAATTCCAGTTTAATATTTTTGGGCCGAATTCTCAAAATTCTCGTTTCGTATAACTCAAAGTCGTATAAAAACAGCAGTTTTACTGCACCCAATCTCAACAGCGATGGCACATTAAGAATAAGAGAAACCTTGTTCTTGCTGCTCGACGATTCTGCCACGTTCACATTCTGTCAGCTATTTAGCCGTTCCCAATTTTTTACCCAATGTATTGCAGGACATGTTAGTGGGAAATGTTGACAACGCTAATGCTTAAACAAATATAACTATATTTAGTTTCACGTTTACCGATTAACGCTTCATTTCAGTATGGTCTTAAACTTTTGACCAGCTGGTATTTAAACTAATTTCATAGTGTTCACATTTTCCTATTAAATGCTAAAAACGCTATTTATTTTTATTGTCCCTTTTCTTATTTTCATCTTTCGAATCTCCATTGAAATAAATAGTTGAGTCTAAGAACGTAAAATGCATATTTTTCTTTATGTTTATTGGCCTTAAGATTTTGGCCAGCATGGATACCATACATACATACCATGTTTGTTTTTTGTTTGATGTAATGGAAAAATTAAATATTAGAAGTTTTGTAAACACTCTTTTTATCTTGATTCCTTTTATTTTGTCTGGACACACGAAAAATTATGTCTCATGCGGTTTTATGTGTTGACTTTCATGAAATTTCTTGGTTTAGTTTTTTGTTTCAACTCACTAATAAAATCCGATACGAAGGCCTTAAATTTCTAACAAGTTTAAATCTTAAAAATATTATTTAATGTTTGAAATATTTTAATATAATATTTTACTCACTTGATTAAAATAGCAGGAATAGTAAATTTTCAGGTTGTAATAGAATTTAGCATAATTTTATGTACGTAAAAGAAAAATTATGTTAATTTTAAATGACCTGAGCTAATTTAGAGCGTATCATTATATGTAAAAAAAACACTACAGATACATAAAATTGTTGTTTGAACTAAAAGGTGATCGTCTATCAAATTTGTGAAACTCGAGAATGTAGCAAATGATATTCAAAACAATTTTGAGCTATTTATTTTTGTTCAGTTTCCCTGTACGTAAAAAAATTTTCTTAACCCAAACGAGCAGTTTTTACATATCAATTGTTTATTTGTTTGTTTATTAATTTCGCGCTAAGCAACACGAAGGCTACATGCGCTCGCCGTCCCTAATTTATCAGTGTAAGACCACAGTGAAGGCGACTGGTCGTCTCCACCCTCCACTAAATCTTGGGGTACTCATTTAACAACTAATAGTGAAATTGATCGTTCCGTTATAATAAACCCATGGCTTAAAGGGCGAGCATATTTGGTGCGACTGAGCTTCGAAACCGCGACCCTCAGATTGTGTGTAGAACGCCTTGTCTCAGCTGATTGGAAGGAGAAATTAACAAGATATCAAGAATGCTGAAAGTAGAAATAAGTGAATAAAATAGAAAAAAAATTAAAATTGAAATATAAAAGTGAAATAGGAATCAAATAGGAATCAATTCAAAACAACAACAATGATATTCGCGCTAAACTACACGAGGAATTCTCTACTATTCTTCTGTAATTTAAGAGGGACATACAAGAAGGTTATTGTTTTTTTTTAATTAAGCACAAAGCTACACAATGGGCTATCTGTGCTGTGCCCACCACGGGTATCGAAACCCAGATTTAGCGTGTGAGTCCGCAGACATACCGCAGAGCCACTGGGGGGCAAAGATAATGAACATGAATTGTTTTGATTTTGAATTTCGCACAAAGCTACTCGAAGGCTATCTGTGCTAGCCGTCCCTAATTTAGTAAAGTAAGACTAGAGGGAAGGCAGCTAGTCATCACCATCCACCGCCAACTCTTCGGCTACTCTTTTACCAACGAATAGGGGATTGACCGTCACATTATAACGCCCCACGAATGGGAGGGGCCGAGCATGTTTGAAGCGACTCGGAACTTTGATATTACGAGTTGCACGCCTTAACGCGCTAGGCCATGTCGGGCCCACAATTTGATAAGTGACCGATATGATCAGAGAATAAAGGTCATAAGCCAGCGCTGTCTAGGTCTTTAATACCTAAACTTTTAACAGTGAAATTAAATATGTAATAATGTGTAAAATACCAGATGTTAGTATAGCTGATTCAGGATATTTTACAACAACTTAGAGACCGCTATTTAGACTACATGGAATAAAATTACTAACACCCTAGAGTTTAGGTTTCGTCAAGTGCACTTAGTTCTAATTAATTTATGTAACAAAGGATCGCGTAAGTGGGAAGGCACCTTCTCCACTTCAAACTGTCGACCAAAGCTTATGACACACGGACCATCAATAACTATTTACTTATTTCTATAAGTTCTGTTACTGTCGTAACGTAATTATTTTAGAAAGGAAAGTTACAAAATGTCTATCAAAAAGTAAATTAGTTATGCTTGTAAAATGAATAGTTAGTTTATTCATATACATGGTTATCTCAAGAAACCACCCACATGTTTGTCACGCTTTGAAATTTTGTAAAACTGACCAAACACACTTTACATCAGTTAACAGAACTGAGCTATTTTTATCAGTTCATTATGATGCTGTTATCATAAATCTGAATATTGGATGTTGCATTTCATCCAACAGAAGAGTGTTAATTCTACGAAATAGAAAATGTTATTTTAACACACGTTTTTGTAATTATTTAAGACGTATCTTTAATTTTGTAATTTAATTTGTAAAAGGTCTATTTATGACAAAACAGATTATACGATTGAGTATCGGTCACAACATAAGTAAGTTTTAAGACTATTGAAAGACACGTGTAACAAATATATTATACAAGTAGTATTGAAAACAAAATTAAGCAGCAATTCTATTGTATTAAAAGTGTTTATAAATTTTTTATTGGATTAAGGAACAATTCGTGAGCGTTTTTTGAGGTTAAAAAAAGTCATTTATAAATGAAACGCTTTCGCAAAATATTTCATGTCATTTGGTGGATAATTTTTTGCTCTAATAGATGGTGTGTTTGATTTTCATATTTCTTCAATTTTTGCTTTAATTTTTAGCTCATTAAATGGAATGTCAAGTGGACAAAATCGAGCATTTTCGAAAGCATCTGCTTTTTGCACTTAATCGAGGAGTTAACGCCGCTGAAGCTAATCGTGAGATTTCTTCTCTGTATGGCAAAGGAGCAATGCCTGAAAGTACCGCCCGCTTGATGAAGAGCGATTGAACCAGCTTCTTCACGAAAACCCACGTCAAAGGACTAGAGAATTAGAGGAGCAGATGGATTGTGATCCAAAAACTGTGGTAAATTACCTTTATTCAAAGGGCAAGGCTAAGAAACTCGGCGCTTGGGTGCCACACTGTTTGAGCGAAAAGAATAGAAATCAGCGCATCACAATTTCCGCCAGTTTGCTTGCTCGAAATAAAATATCATAATAAATTGTGTACTATTCTTTTATATTGTATTCACGTACAATGTCTGCATGTAATACTTGAATGAAATTATTTTAAAACGGTCACGAATTATTCCTCAACCTAATATATAGGTGAAACAATGAGAGACGACATCTGTTGTACATGTGTCGTCACTTGTCGCTGTGAAAATGGAAAGATGAAATTTGTCTGTAACTTTAAGGATGACACATCTGAATGTTGTACTGAAGCTGAAAAAGAGAAAACAAATGTACAGTTACTGTTAGTTGAGAAAGCGGAGATACACATTATAATTGTTATCCAGGAGGAGGTTAACAGTTTAACTTTTCTTACCAATAAACTGGTTCGTGCCAGACAGATATCTTTAGATATCTTAAAAATAAACTGATGTACCTGTAACATTAACACTTTATTTGCATTTACAATACAAATTTCAATGGTCCTAAGATGTTTGAAGCTGAACACAAGAGCTAACCCAAAGCAATAAGATATCGTACTCAGAAAGATTTGATAACTGACCAATACTTTCAGATTAAAGAGGTCATGAGTCAATGCTGTCCTTTGTACTGGGAAGGCAAGGTGGTACACATATCCAACACTTATGTGTATATACCAACAAGTGATTTTCAAGACAAAGTATGTTAATGCTTTGTTAATAATGTTAAAATAAGTGAAAAGTGATTTTAAGACATAAAATACAATATATAGGTATCCTGGCTTTTAACTTTAAAAGCGGGAACAACGATATTAAATATATTTCATAATTTCTTAATTACAAGTTATTAAAGCTGAATCAAGATATTTTGCAACAGCTAGTAGACAGGTACTTACATCACATGAAACGAAGATTATTAACACCTTGTAATTTTTTGACTTCACACTTATTAATTATAAACTTTACCGTGACAATAACATACCATAGTATTTAATATACTATAATTATCTTATTATATTAGCAGCTGCTTACGTTCACGGGAATTATCATTACATAAAGATGACTATAGGTCATAGCTTTAGTCTGGATGATGTTTCTTAGTTTTAGGCCTACACAATATGTTACGGAATTTGAACTTGATGCAAACTTAATAGAAAAATTAATTCTGATTTGAACAGTATGATCTACTAATCTACTCTACAACATCTCCGAAAGAGATAATATTAGGAATTATTTAGTAAACGATAGTGAAGACTATCTAGGGAACAATAGTGAGGAGCATTTGCTTGTTTGTTTTGGAATTTCGCACAAAGCTACTCTAGGGCTATTTGTGCTAGCCGACTTTAATTTAGCAGTGCAAGACAAGAAGGAAGGCAGCTAGTCATCACCACCCACCGCTAAATTTTGGGCTATTCTTTTACCAACGAAAAGTGGGATTGACCGTCACAATATACACCCCTACGGCTTGGAGGGCGAGCATGTTCAGCGCGACGCGGGCGCGAACCCGCGACCCTTGGATTACGAGTCACACGCCTCAGGCGCTTGACCATGCCAGGCCACGTGAGGATCATCTGGGCAACGGTAGTGAAAAATGTCTAGACAACAATAGAGAGATGTGACTATGCAACAGTATTGAGAGCTGTAGCCAGGAGTGGTACCCCATGCCCTCAATGCTAGTATTTTTCTTATATTCTTTGACTACCGAGTTACTACAACTAGCTAAATCAAAGCTGACGAATTGAATGCAACCAATTATTGTTATTTCACATTTTTTACTAGTTTATTGAATCTGAATGAGTGATATCGCTTGTCTGAAAATGCGGATTTGATATAAGTTCAAACAAAAGTACCTGTTCCTACTGACAGTAAAAGTTTAAGTTAGTCTCTAAGTAACAGTAAAAGTGTAAGTTTGTCTGAAAAAAGTACCTGTCCATTCCGACAGTAAAGGTTTAAGCTTGTCTAAAAAGTATTTGCCCCTAGGTAACAGGGCCCAGTGTGACCAGGTGGTTAAGACACTCAACTTGTAATCTAAAAGTCATTGGTTTGAATCCCCGTCACACCATATATGCTTGCCCTTTCAACAATAGGAGTATTATAGTCTGATTGTCAATCCATTATTTGTTGGTAAAAGAGTAGCCCAATAGTTTGCAGTGAATGGTGATGACAAGCTGCCTTCCCTCCAATTTTACACTACTAAATTAGGGACGGCCAGTGCAGATAGTCCTCGAGTAGATTTGCGTGAAATTCAAAACAACCCAAACCCTAGTGACAGTGAAAGTTTAAGCTAGTCTTTTGAAGTTACCTGTCCCTAGTGTTGGGAAAAGTTTAATATATAAATTTAAACTATTTCTACGACTGTAACAATATTTTGTTGAACTATTGGTTTCACTGAAAGTCAGAGTTCCGAGTTACTAATACCGCCCACTGTGAAAAGTAATTATTGAGTATTTCGCTCATGCTAAGACCTACTCAACAATAAAATATAGTAAATATACATTTTTTATTCCTGAACTGTAGAATATCTTGCATGCAGAATAAACTTTGATATCAGTATTATTCATGTCCATTCTTCCATCATTTCAAAGTGAATGTCAAATTTTCCCATATGTACAGCTGTTGTAAACGTGAGACAGATGAACATTTGGATATGCTACAGTTCACAACGTGTAAGAGATTACACGACAATGTTATTTATGAGTTATGTAGTTTAGTCACCTGAAGTATCCACACAAAATTTTGTTTTTCATTTTGTTGATTTTAACACACAGTTTATGAGTCAGTGATACGTGATTGAAGTGGGGTTTGAAGTTTTGCAGAATTTTCACTGGGCATAAGTTCAGAAAAGTGTGATGTTGAGAGTGAAAGGTGTGACTTCTGGAAAAGCTTTTAATTTGGTAAAAAACTACTGAAAAATATTCAGGTGTGTGTGAAATATTGTAGAGGTTTGAGTTGTATGTTGAAAATCTCTTACTGAGTAAGAAGTTATTGATTTATTCTGTATCAAGTGATAAATGCTTTATATCAGAATCTAGTAAGTCTTGGTTTACTTATGAAGTTGCACATAAAATGTAATTTCAAATTTTAAAATAGTTTTACTTCTGATCATATTGAATTGAATATAGCATTAAGGTTATATATGTTATAATTAACTTTGGTCATTGTTTTATTTCTTTTTATCTGTAGCTTCAATAACCAGGTCAATCAATGTATCCTTTGGGTGGTATGTGAAAACCATGTTTGTTTTTTTATTGACAAAGTGAAGTTTGTGATGTAAAACACATTATACAAGAATTTTACATCTGTGTTATAATTTGATAAACACACTATATGTTGCAGTTTTAAATAAACGCTGTTTTATAATTCTGGTGTTAAAAACAACAAATAACAAAATTGTGTTATTGTTGAGTCTAACCTGTTTATTGCTGTCTTATTTAAAATACATAACAGTTACTGTTTTACTTTTCACCACACTGGATCTAGAACCTTCTGACAGAACGTATTTATGTATTCATTAAAATCTATTTACAAGCTTGTACATTTTACAACATTGCTGGTGTTCTGAGAAACTGTTGTATATCTAAATTACAAAAGATCTTTCTCATCATTTGAGTTGCTATCTTATCTGATTGATTGATTAAAATGGAAAGTATCGTACTCTGACTATTCAGCTATTTGTGTTTAAGCTGAAAGATTTTCTAAATATGAGAAACTAAGAGGCCTAACTTCAACCTGAACACTAATATGTGAGTAAGTAGCAAATTTTTGGGGCAAAAGTTAGAAGTTTTAAAAGAGGGAAACTTGTATTTTAATTAGGCATATGTAAATAAACTGTATATTAGTGCTTGAATGTTAATTTTCTAAACTAAAAAATCTGAACCAAAACTCATATTATTCACAAATTTAATTCATAGATAAATTGAAAGGTTATTGAATGTAATATCAATGGAGTTATTGTCCTTAAATTAGTCCAGTGAAGAACTTCAGTAAACAAGCCACTGTTTGCACACAGATGTGTAAACCCTCTCAGCTGCCATTTTGTCAGGGTTAGGACTTATTACTGAGTATTTATGCAGGGATACATGTACCAGTATAACAGTGACGGTGGTTCTGTACTCAGTTATTCTGAAAATAATGTAGTGAGAACTAAGTCAGAATATACCTGAAAGGTTTGCGAACAATACTACATTGTAGTAAGCTATCATGTGAAGTATTTGTAACATGCTGCAGGTCTCTGTTAGTGTTACAAACTAACCTGTTACATCTAGTTCTAACTCTATCTAATTGTTGAAATTTCTGTAATCAGTTTCACGAGCAGTGTAAACAGGTAGTTAAGAAAACAGTGTTGTTTAATTACAATCAGCATGTTAGCTTTCATTGTTTTTTACCTGTGTATTGTTTAGACTTTAAACAATGCGTAACATAAGAATTGCTTTGACATAAAGTAAAGTATTCTTTACGTTTCTTTTTAAAACCAGATGCTTAGTGGATAAAAACAGAGATAATAAAATTACAAGCGTTGTGTTTACTTGTCATTTCAAACTGCAGTTTTCTTGTTTGGAAAATAAAAAAAACAATGTTATTATTTACTGGAAAACATTTGGAAAGATCTGTATTCTATTAAAGGGAAGAATAAATATATTATAAACTTGATTATTGATGTTTGACTTTTACTGGTTTTAATGAAAATAAATAACATTTAAGAATATTCTGTTTGTCTCCTGAATTGAAACAAAACTGAGACCATAATAACAATTTTCTCACTTTGAAATGGTTTATGAATATAAACCAAACCCTTGTCTTGTTGGGAAATCATTCTTTAGGTTATTTGTATGTTTGGAAAAAAATGAATTCTTAGGAAAAGAAAAAAGAACCTATTACCTTCTTTATGATCATCTACTCGTATTCTTACACTGGTGTATATAATAAACAATAACACTGAAATTACGTGTTAATACACACACGTATTGAATATCTAATAATGAATTTAAAAATATTTTAGTTGTTGCTACTGATTTATGATACTTATTACAAACTATTGATCTACAACAGGATAAAAGTTAACAAATGGTTTTAATGTTCTCATGGCACTGATGTGTTAGAAAGTTTCAAGATACTGACATATCAAATATGAAAAATATATTTGTACCGAATCAAATTTTTATGTATAAACATGACGAAAATAAAAGAAAAATATATATAAACTGTCAAAATATGCAAAGAGTAGAGTAGCCAAAGAGTTTGCTAGTCTAACACTGCTAATTTATAGCACGAGGTCAAACAAACAAAAACAAACCGAGAATGTGATAATGAATTTGCATTGTGGGGAATACAAAAACCCAGCGCAGTGGGAACATAAAGCCTCATAATTCAAGCGTTGATGGATCGAAACCTCATTTTAACAATATGTTTACTCTAGATGCTTAGTGGTGAGTCTGCTCAGATTCGACCCTAAACTTCGGGTTTTGATATCTACAGATAACTTATTGTGTACATTTATGCTTAATAACAAACTAATCAACCCCTGAATCTCCACAATCGAGCATATTCGCCATTACCGTCGTGAAACCGCTATAATTTTACGATCAGTTCCACTGTTCGCTAGTGAAAGAGTTGGCTGCTCAAAGGTGGTGTTGACTATCTGCCTTCCCTTTTCGCTGGTAAATTAGTAATGATTGGTGTAGTTAGACGTTGTTTAGTTTTGTGCAAACTTTAAACCGAACCAGAAAAAAATTAAGTTTAATCATTTCTGTTGGATAAAACCACAATTTTGAACATTTGTCTTTTTTGACACAGAAACTCACTATGGCCCTAAAAATACCAAAATGAATACGAAAGGGGTTTAGAGTACTTTTTAAACAGAAAACTGACGCACTTTGCAAATTGCTTTGAACATCGAACTCTTCAATGTTTTTGTTTAGATTCTTTTGAGCGAAGGTAGAAATGAGGTAACAGGAAATTTGAACCGAAGATCTAGGAGGAAGGCAGGTTAACCGCAGCAAATGTAATCTTTTGGTCCACTATTGGCTGACCATATGGCGAGATCTGTCTATGAGCCTTACATTCCACCCACGGCCGAAAACATGTCTTTTTTTATCAAAAGAGACATGAGCCATGAATTCTCGGATTTATTTTGAACACTGATAACTATGCCATCGATGTACTGATGGACTTTGCGGGGTTTTGAACTGTATGTAAAATCACCACTTTACCTTTAAAACGTTTTGGTAACTTGTAAAGTCATTGTTGATAGGGTCGAGTACCAAAGTTGACAGATAATAGAAACTTGCCTAGTCATAGTAAAAGACAAAACAATGATTGTGCAACATTGGGTGTTCACAAATCTTGCTGTTTCACGAAACAGTAAAGAAATATTTTAAAGATAAGACAGATTTTTTATTGTGTTTTGTTATTGTTTAAACGAGATGAAATCGAATTATGACTGTTTTTTTCGATATGTATTGTATTAATTTCATTAACCTAATTTGATTTCAAAGGGATAGAAAATTCTAGCTTATCCTATAATCTATCATAATTTGTTGTGTAGAAGGTCACAAATGTTTTTTTAATATTAAAGGTTAAGTATCATCTACAAAATGCAAATATAATTCACTTTGGACAAATGGAACTATGAAACTAAAAGAAACTTGAAAGGGGTCGGTTTCAGTGAATTTTTAAAACAAGAGAAAGTGACATTTATGCATGAAACTCATTCTGTAACTTTATTTCCACTCAGTAGCTGGAAGTTGTTTTTGTCCCATTAAGTACGTTTTGAAATTCAGAATAGCAGTTACGAAAAACTAACAATTAGAGCAAAATGTTTTTCAGTAGAAGTAATTAAAGAACATTAAAAAATTCGGTGCTAATGTTAACCTGATAACATTTTGAAAATTAAGTTAAATTTAATCTGAGAAAGTAATAAAACACCACAAAAAATGATATTCAGTTTTCTGGAAACAAAAATATAGGTACATGCAATAGCTTTAATAAACGACATTGTACGAATGTAAAATCCGTTCAAAATAAAGTAAGTGAGTGTATATATGTAAATACGGCTGGTATGGGTAGAGGAGCGAACAACATTTCGACCTTCTTCGGTCATCATCAGGTTCACAGAGAAAGAAAGAAAGAGGTAACTCGTCATCACGGAAAATAAGTGAGTGTGACTTCACGCTTCATGAAGTTACTAAAAATCTGTGTCTGTTTTCTTACATTAAAGACGCATCGGACTATCTGCTAAGCCCATCGAGGGGAGTCGAACCCTTGATTTTAGCTTTGTAAATCCAAAGACTTACCGCTGTAAGAGCGAAGGGCGTTGTTAATAGACCTGAAACAAAGTGTCTTACGAAAAAGATATGATTATATTTTGAATTTCTTCTGGGGGTAATGGTGACTGTATTTTTGGTATCGAAATGACATACCGTTGTTTCATATTCTGTGAGGTTAAAGGGAATAAACTCATTTTCATCTTGGTGACGTTCTTAAAGGTTGGGTGCATATGTTCATACAATTATATCCCTATTGCTTCAGGACTCAACGCTTTCAGTTGTTTATGGGTAATGAACTATAAGCTAAAAATACTTATTCCTCACTTATCATGGATAGCTTTACCATCTTAGCACTGCTTTTATCAATGGAGGAACTACTGAAGTGTGTTTGTCGGTGTTCATTCATAACAAATGTTTGCCAATTGTCAAATTAATCCACTCACTTGACACACCATGGCCTAGTGAACAGGACAATCTACTGGTAACCTGAGAGTCCCTAGTTTTGAATCTGTTCATCGAACATACTCCGTTTTTTAAGCTGTGAGGACGTTATAATGTCACGGTTAATTCCAGTTTTCTTTGTTTAACAGTTGCCCAAGAATCAGCAGAAAGCGATATGGACTAGTAGCCTTCTTACGAGTTTTCACATCCAGATTAAGGGCGATTAGTACAAATATACCGTTCACTGACACTTTTCTCCAGACTGTACAATCCCCTCCATATTGTACTAACATTTTCTGGTAGATTTGAACGAGCGTAACACGCTTAGTACACAGAAAAAAAAACAGATTGCTCTTCTCTTTGTGCATGCTCACAAGTGCACTCTCATGTTATGTTACTCACTAGCACCATGTATGCATAATTCATGAACGAGAGGTATCGTTTGTCCTAACTAAATATAACAAGCTTTGAATCATTTCATTCACCGATTTGTCGTACGTAAAGACCGCGGTTCTC
Source organism: Carcinoscorpius rotundicauda (assembly GCA_011833715.1). Lineage (NCBI taxonomy): Eukaryota > Metazoa > Arthropoda > Merostomata > Xiphosura > Limulidae > Carcinoscorpius > Carcinoscorpius rotundicauda. The sequence continues at coordinate 78,670,249 of CM022400.1, read as the reverse complement.
AGTATTGGTTTGATTTTCTGAAACACCTTGCAGTTAAATATACAGTCGTTTGACGTTCTAGCATGACCACGTAGGTTAAGGCGTTCGACTCGTAATCCGACGATCGGGTGTTCGAATCCCGGTTGTACCAAAGATGCTCGCCCTCCCATCCGTGGGGGCGTTATAATGTGACAGTCAATCCCTCTATTCTTTGGTAAAAGAGCAGCCCAAGAGATGGCGGTGGGTGGTTATGACTAGCTGCCTTTCCTTAACTCTTTCACAGCTAAATTAAGGACGACTAACGCAAACAGCTCTCATATACCTTTGCTCAAAATCCAACAAACAAATAGTAAACTCTTTGAAGAGGAATAATCCAGAAACTAAAATATGTTTAAAAAGAATGAGCGAGTAGCGTTGATGTCACTTTAAACATTTAGCACTAAGTACACACTGGTGGCTGTGGGACACTACCCACAAGTGGATCTCAGTTAATGATTTAAAAATGACTTACTTAAACATAAATGGCGTACCTACTAATTGAGTTATGCCAACCCCATCTCAGTTCTAAACATAATCTCAATTTATAAATGTAATGATGTTGCAAGTTCTTAAAACATTCTGCTAACTAGTAACACCCGCCCAATCTCAACACTTACAAAGTTAACTCTTTCTGTACCGCTGAACTACATGGAAACGGATGTGGGACGTAAAATCGTTGAGAAAAGAGTATTTGACCTTTGAAGGCTATACCGAGGCTCGGCATAGCCAGGTGGTTAAAGCACTCGACCAGTAATCTGAGGATCGCGGGTTCGAATCCTCGTCATAGCAAACATGCTTGCCCTTTCAGCTGTGGGAGCGTTTTAATGTGGCGATCAATCCCACTATTCATTGATAAAAGAGTAGCCTACGAGTTGGCGGTGGGTGGTGATAACTAGTTGCCTTCTCTCTAGTCTTGCACCCGCTGAATTAGTGACGGTTATCGCAGATAGTCCTCGTAGAGCTTTACCTGAAATTCAAAACAAACCAAGGCTGTTTCTGTCGTCATACTCTTGTGAAAAATAAGAGTTTTAACTTTACTTTTATATTTCAGTAACTTTTGGATTACCCTCTTTAACTTCTGTAAATTCGTTGTGTATAATAACGACAACTCATTCCAAAAGCTATTAACCTTCTTAGAAAAATAAAACTATATTTATTTAGCCTAGTTTGTGTTTTAAACTCGTCTTATTTCTTCAGACGACACAAGTAAATTAGATATGCCTTTTTCCCTTTTAACCCCTGGATAAACTTTTAAAAATCATATCTTACCCTTTATTTATTTAGGGAGGCCTGGCATGGCCGAGCGCGTTTAGGCGTTCGCTCGTAATCCGAGGGTCGCGGGTTCGCCCGCGTCGCGCTAAACATGTTCGCCCTCTCAGCTGTTGGGGTGTATAATGTTACGGTCAATCCCACTATTCGTTGGTAAAAGAGTAGTCCAAGAGTTGGCGGTGGGTGGTGATGACTAGCTGCCTTCCCTCCAGTATTACACTGCTAAATTAGGGATGGCTAGCACAGATAGCCCTCGAGTAGCTTTGTGCGAAATTTCAAAACAAACAAACAAACAATTTATTGAGGAGTTTGTAACTCAGCGTAACTAAAGTTATGGTAAATCAAGTATGTAACCTTGCACTTACTATTATTTTACGTAATTTGCCTTATACTTCCTCAAGTTCCCAACTTGTCCAAGGGCTTCAAAATCGTCCATCGCAGTTTAACTAAAGTTACCGAGAAACAGACTTTGCACAGTACGATTTCAAATTAATAAAACTTATCTAAATTACACGCTTTAAAGTAGAATGAATAAAAATACAAATTTTAATGTTTAGAACAGATGTTTTTAGCGCCATTTGTTCTATGTTCAATGAGGAAATCCAAATAGTGTTTCCTAAACATTCCAATCATTGTAAATCGAACTAGAATATTGTATTATTTTCATAAGTAATCAGTTTTAAACTCACGGTGAAAGCCGTCCATAGAAGTCTTCACCTACATCATTCAACTTTAAGATATTACTCAAAATTTATTACGGGATAAATATAAATTCATATCATTTTGCTGATTTTGAAGAAAAGGACCAAACGTAACATGAAAGTCAAATTTAGTTTTTGTTGAAAAAAAACAAACGGACCAGTGCACTAAACAGAAGAAAGTTGTTACTGAACATCGTTTATCAATTAACGTTTTAATGATCTAAAAATTTGATCTAGGAATAACTGAAACATGGTTCAATGTAGATGATTTTGATGACGGAAATTTCCGTGAAATACATGGCTAGAGGTTACTTAATACAGACATAGTAGTGAAAGAGGTGAAGGCTCTGTATGTAAAGTGTGAGTTGGACAACAGAATCAGTTGCCTTCGGATGTTGTGATGACAGTAAATTTAACTGAGTTTTAAAGAAATGTTGATGCACCAATAGATTCCTTGTTGTCCCTAAACATTATGCCACGTAAAATTAAATAATCGAATTCATTAAATGTTATGAATACCATAGATAAAATACAATTTTTTGTATGACCCATCTAAACAACATACTAATATTTTTTAAATTATTGAAAGATATTTTGAAATTTTATTTTAACACGATTTCCTGCTTTTAGTATCCAAGACTAAACTTGAAGACTTACGGCACTACAAATCACATTTTCAAACATTTTATAGTAAGTTGCTCTGGTCATTAACTGGCATATACGTCTACAAATACGATTAGATAATGCACGTGATGAGTGATTGTCTTACAGCAGATCGTTCAAGGTACTGCGCACGAACCGCTAAATTATCTTGAAAGTTTCACACGACACATAAGGTTCTAAGAATTGTCTCAATAAATAGAGGTTGTTGAAAAAAGAAAGCGAATTGTTACTACTGTGACACACGTAACAGTTTAATAGAAACGGAGTTGTTAGTTGTGTGGAATTAACAAGAAGATGGAAAAGGCTGGTAAATTAATTCTTCGTCCACAATCAAGTAACTACTCATATAAGAGAATGTTAAAATTTGGTGTTGGAGAGTAATAACACAATTATTTTCCCTAAACACATATGTTAAATGTAATAAGAGTGATTGTGGTAGAATATAAGTTTTGTTCCTGTTTCAAAGAAAGTAAAGCCCTTCTATTTCACCATATATAGTTCATTTGAAGGCATGGTTCTATGTCAGTTTTTTGTTCCATATACGTAATTTTATGAAATTGACCACACGTATTTTACTTCAGCGAACAACTGAGTTGTTTTTTTCTGTTTATTTAAGTCGTGTTATTCACTTTAAACACGTACTTTTTAAAATGTCTATCTAGACAAGAAGATGCAAGTTCTACTTTATCATTAAAGAACAGTGACCAGTAAAAAGTTTTTGTTCTAAAAGATAAACAGGTTTTAAAAATAATTATTGTTAAAATATATATATTTAATATTATTGTGTGAAAAGTACAATCATTTTCATTTTATTTTCAAATAGGTGAAACAAAAACTGACGACAGCTGTTGTACATGTGTCGTTACTTGTCGCTGTGAAAATGGAAAGATGAAATGCGTCTGCAACTGTAATGGTGACACATCAAAATGTTTTACAGAAGCTGAAGAGGGGAAAAACAAATGTACAGTTACTGTTGTTTGTGAATGCAGAGATGCACGTTGTAGTCCAGACTGTAAAAAGGAGTCATGTCAGGATTGTGTAGAAGCCAGAAAGAAGAACAGCTGCGTTTGTAACGTCACCTGCTGGTGTGAAAACGGAAAGATGAAATGTGTTTGTAACTGCAAGGGTAAAACTACTCAATGTTGTGAAGAAGGTAAGAGGAGAAAAGATAAACGTACTGTTTGTTGTCAGTGTTGAAAAAAGAATGATAAATCCTATACCACTGAATTTTCAATGTTCGTGAATTGTTTGAGTGAAAAACACGTAAATTGATAGAACGGATCAATAAGAGGATATTAATTTTATGATGACATTCGTAACTTAAATGTATAACGCTAACGTATATACTTTTGAAATATATTGCTGTACGACAGACGGTTAGTAGAACTATTAATTTTTATTTGTTTAATCTTTAAAGAAAACAGCTGGTGAATTAATAAAACAAAGATGATACGAAATTTTTCGATAAAGGTTTTATCAAATCAGCAGTAACTTAATTTTGATAATATCAGAATATGGAGTTCGATCCTTACGACGGTAAGTTCTGGTATTCTTGTGTGCAGCTTTACATCTAAACAAAAGTGATTATTTTAATACATTACTCCGATTGCTATACAGTTGTTTGAATTAGTTTAAACTTTCGAAGCTTTCTTTGTTTACTCACAGTTATTTAATATATTTTTCTCCTTGTTTTGATATTCGCGCATAACTACACGAGGACTCATAATCCGAGGGTTGCGGGTTCGCGCTAAACATGCTCGCTCTCCCAGCCGTGGGGGTGTATAATGTGACGGTCAATCCCACTATTCGTTGGTAAAAGAGTAACCCAAGAGTTGGCGGTGGGTGGTGATGACTAGCTGCCTTTCCTCTAGTCTTACACTGCAAACATAGGGACGGCTAGCACAGATAGCCCTCGAGTAACTTTGTGCGAAATTCCAAAACAAACAAACAAACAAATCTGGAGGAAAGGGAAACGGTCATCTTAACTTATCTTAAACTCTTGGACAATTCCTATATCGACGAATTTTTGGTCTAGCCTAGACTTGAAACACTACCACGATTAAAGGGTAAAGGATATTATGTGGGAGTGATATTCTAGTCAGTGACACAATTATAACAAGTCGAACACCTTAACCTCATTACCATTAAAGTTCCTTTTTATTGTTGTTAATCTATCTAATAATTGTGGATACGATCTGATACACCTTGAAGACCTAAACTGTATTTACTGTTGCTATTTTTATTCAGAGTTTTATCTGCTCTAATGCAACAACTGCTATTCGGAAGGTCTACAGTGAAATTCATCTTGTCAGTAGATTGGTTCATAACTCAGACAGATGATCTTACATATACTGAAAAAAACTCAATATACTTTAAAGAAAAATTGTTATACTGTACTTATACTTGCAATTAAACTCGCAGTAGCTCTAATCTCATATACTTAAAGCTAAATATAGAGCTATAGAGAAACCAACGTGATGTCGTAATACGTACAATTTGATAATTGACCGATGCTCTCAGAGAATAGAAGTCATGAGTCAACGTTGTCCATTCGACTCGAGGAAAGCAAGATGATGCACTAAGTCAGTTTTCACTAATTTTACTGTTCAGGTTGTATTGAACTGAGAATAACAATATTCGAAGTTGGGTAGTAAAGGTATGCTGTGGGTATGCGCTTTTAACCTTCTTTTTTATTTGTGTAAATAAAGTTTTTGTTAATTACTTAATTCGTGAAACCTACAAATTTACATACCAATAAATCCATTTGTAGAAAAGTATTATCTTATTAACTAGCAACTGACATATAACACTATGTAACATACATTTTGTAACTGGATTGTATGTGTTATTTCTCAATTGCTAATGTTGTAAAAGTACAGAAATGGCTATGATTCCCTTTAAACTCTTCATTTGTAACCCGGATAATGAAATTTAGAAATCAACCTATTTTCTATTAAAAACGGGCACATTTGTACATTTCTATTTACATAAGACCCGAATAAAACATATAAATCAAGATTTACATGTATTTCTACTAAAGTTATACAAGAATGTTTAGAGGTGAGCAGTTTCTCGAGATTTGTAAGGTAAATAAATTTCAACCACCAAATACAGTCTCCCATCATGTTTGCATTATTCTCTCCAACTTAGCGGCATTCAAAATCCAGTATATCTTGTTGACAGCACTCGCTTTGCTCCTCTAAATATGATCCCTGTTTTCCTTGAACTTATCAAAATGAAAGTCACGGATATGGACTTTCAGGGACATCTTGCTGCCCATTTTAACATACGTAGTTCTTCACCAGAACCTCAACCAGTTCCACACAATTTTCGTCCTTGTGATTGCTCAAGAATCCCCAAACCACTACGACAAAGCTACCCCAAGCTTTTTATTCCTTGCTACTGATTTTCTTGAGTAATTCGGTGCACTCCAGGATCTTCTTTATTTGTGGTCCAATGAATACACAAACTTTGACCTCAAACAGCTTAGGTAAGAAGTCTCGAGAGTACTTGAAGTCTCCAGATTCCTTATCAAGAACTGTGACAAATTGTTTCATAAGACTCATTTTCATGCACAATGGTGGGAACAACACCTTCTGGATGTTCACTAGTGGCTGATAGTTGACACAGTGCTTCCTCACAGAGAACTTGGTCCGTTCTAATTGTGTTTCTTGTTGCAGTGCACTGCGGTGTCCCTGCTGTCCCAAAGACAAAGGTAACAGGAAAACTTGGTAAAGCCTCCGAGGTTGCAAACTGAGTGGGAAAACACCATTTCTACTCAAACTATCGATCATATCTCACAACAAAACATAGTATCAGTAACTATTTACTTTCTTATTACTATAGATTTCTATATTGCTTTCGTTTTGTTCTAATGTAATTACTTTAGTAAGCAAAGTGACAAAAGTATATAACGTGATATAATTCTAATGCTATGACACACTTGAGAATTTGGTGTCGTCAGTATTATTTTTAATATTCTACAACTAATAACGCTCAAGTAATAAACAATTAACTAGTGATTGTTTGTTTGTTTTGGAAATTCGCACGAAGCTACTCGGGGGCTATCTGTGCTAGCCGTCCCTAATGTAGCAGTGTAAGACCAGAGAAATGGCAGCTAGTCATCACCACTCACCGCTATCTCTTAAGCTACTGTTTTACCAACGAATTATGGGATGGACTATCACTTATAACAACCCCACGGCTGGAAGGGCGAGCATGTTTGGCCCGACGCAGGCTCAAACCCGCAATCGTCGGATTACGAGTCTCGCGCGCCTTAGGTGCTTTGCCGTACCAGGCCACTAGCGATTGTTCCTCGACGAATTTCTTCATTATCTACTTTTAAAATAAATTATGTCAACCGTCGGCATGACACACTTTGTTAGGTAATAAAAAGTCAGCGTGACATTAAAATTAGGCCTAGAAAGAATTATTGAAAGGTAATAACATTCAATAACTAAAATTAATTTTAACTCCATTTTTACGTAAAGAGATAAATACACATTTGTTAGTTAACTACATTAGCCATCCATTAATATTGAACACATTTTTTCCTAAATTTTAAAGAATACTTTTATTTACTACATTTAACCGTTAAAAGGTGTATTTTTGACAAGAAAAAGAAGCTTATGTGATTCAGGTTTGGTGACAGCTGATAACACGAGTTTTAAGACTATTCAAAGACACGAGTAAAAAAAATCAGTAATTTTGAAAAAAAAATTAAGCAGTTATTTTTTGTTGTATGTAAAATGTAACAGAAGTTTATTTTCATGTAGGCGAGTCAAAGAAAGACGACAGCTGTTGTACATGTGTCGTAACTTGCAGCTGTGAAAATGGAAAAATGAAATGTGTCTGTAACTGTAATGGTGACACATCTCAATGTTGTAGAGAAGCTAAAGAGGGGAAAAACAAATGTACCGTTACTGTTGTTTGTGAAAACGGAGATACACGTTGTAGTCCAGACTGTAAGAGGGAGTCATGCCAGGACTGTGTTGAAGCCAGAAAGAAGAACAGATGCGTTTGTACCGTTTCCATGTTGCTGTGAAAACGGAAAGATGAAATGTGTTTGCAACTGCGAGTGTTGTAAAGACGGAAAGGATAAATGTACTGTCTCTTGTCAGTGTTAAAGATGAAAGGACTGATCCCATACAACTGAAATTTTAATTATCGTGAATTGTTTGACTGAAATTCGTAAATTGATGGCATGGATTAACAGCAAAAGTAAATTAATTTGATGATGATATACGTAACTTAAATGTGTGACAATGTGATATGTATTTTACATATATTTTACTGTATTCTAGAGAGACAGTTAGTAATATATCAAACTGAATATTGATTAATCTATGTTGGTTCTCTTTCTGATTTGATAAATGTGATTATATAAAGTTTTTAAATGTTTAATTGATGATCGATAATTATTGCTAGATACGTCAAAAATAGCGAAGTCAAAATGTTAATTGCTTTTATAATGTTTTTTTGAATTTTATCTTTGTACCATCAACAGACTGCCACAATCGGATATGTGAACGAGTAATCAATATAAGAAACTCTAGTGTATTTTAAGAATATCTCTTGGTAAACTTCAATTAATAAAATACACTGCATTAAATTGTTGTTCAAACATTTTTTTGGTCAGTAGTTGCCTTCATCTTATAACATCAGAATGTGGAGTACCATTCTAACATTACTAAGCTCATATAGGCTAGCGTGTAGATTCGGGTAATTGAAAAAACACCACGGTTTCTTTGTATAACAATTGTTTTTGATCATAACAGATGAATCTGAAATTAGGTGTAAAATATCTAAATTGTCAATTTGATAATTGATAGTTATTTTTTATCGTTTTTCTTTTAATTTGTTTTGAATATCGCGCAAATGTACATCAGGGCTGTCTGCGTTAGCCATCTCTACTTTAACAGCCAAAAACTAGATAGAAGACAGCTAGTCATCCTCAATTATCGCAATTGTTTGTGGTACAGTTTGACTTGTTATAATATTGTGTTTGTAATTCTGCTTTTATCCAGTAGCTCTTCTGCTCTCACATTATAACTGTTATCCAGGAGAAGGTTAACAGTGGAACTTTTCTTAACAATAAACTGGTTCGTGTCAGACAGATATCTTTACATATCTTAAAAATAAACTAATGTACCTGTAACATTAATACTGTACTTACACTTAGAATACAAATTTTACTGGTCCCAAGATGTTTGAAGCTGAACACAAGAGCTAACCCAAACCAATGTGATATCGTGGTCAGTAAGATTTGATAACTGTCCAATACTATCAGAGAAAAAAGGTCATGAGTCAATGCTGTCCTTTGTTCTGGGAAATCAAGGTGGTACACATATCAAACCCACTTATGTATATACCAAGAAATGGATTTTCGATCTTCTTCAGTCATCGTCAGGTTCACAGAAAAAAACACAAAAACTTTATTTAACCAGTTTATCCTGTCTTGGTTAAATGTTAGGCAGAAAGAAAAATTAATATTATTTTGCAGGTATGCCTACTCGTAATTTTTCTTTTGTCTGAATGAAATATTAGTTGTTTTTCTAACACGTGTGGCCAACCTGTAAACTCATCAAACCATACAAAATATCCATCACACAAAATCTTTCTTATTGTTTCAAGAATTGTACAAATTTTTAACTGAAATTATCATATTGTTTAACACAATAATAAGTGGTAACATTGAAATTAGGATATAAAATACAATCATAAAAGACTTGAGCGTAGGTTTAAATGGTGTTTAATCTGTAAAAACCAAGGAACATTTCAGAAATGTGTGCGATTTTGAACTGCGTGTTCAATACAGTTTTCATTGGAAACTCATATTCTAATTAATAATTCATTATTACAAATTAGAGATAATCTGTTTATGAAAATATGCGTATATGTAAAGAGGAAGTTCACGTAATTGATACTCAAGGCAATACATAATAATAAAGAAAATCAAGAGTAGCTTAGATTGAACATTTAATGTACCATTAAGAGTAAAGTTAGAAATAAAAAGAAATATAACATAAAGACATAGTTTACATTGCAGAAACGAATTATCTCATGTAAAGTTCACACACTCTGAGACAAAGTAAGGTCACGATCAGGCTAACTATCGCGCCTGTTCTGTCGTAACTTGAAATAAACGTGGTTGTCTAATCTTTGTCAAAACTCAAGATAGAATGGCATTACACAGGTAGCAGCAGTACAGTGCATGAGTTTCAGTGCATTCAATACGTTGCTTTGAGACGCATGACACATACTTCCGTCTTAATGAAGACGTTGAGTTGTACGGATCTAAATCTCTTTGATGTTAATTGTTAAGGAACAACCGCAACTGTGTTTTCCATATTTTATGAATATATGCAGGTAATATTATTGGGAGCTGAGGGGAACTTGGTTTATTTTGGGGCGGCTCAAGCCACCAAATCCCCCTGATGTCACCACTAGATAAGATCAGATTCAGGAAATAAGCCCACTATTTCACACGTGCATATCTGCACGACGTATTATGCAAGCCTTCTTCAAAAAGGCATAAGAGATGAGAAACATAAGTCCAGTTAAAAGTAAAATTTACATTCGAGTTAAGTACTTTGGCCCAAAATAACTTGAATTATATATTTTCAGTAAGTTAAGAATTAAAATAAAAGGCCTCATGAAAATAATAAAAACCGAAAATTCTTAGAGCTTAGATTCAAGTCGTGTTTTATGTGAAACTTTTGAAGTAACCATAACTCTTGATGTTTAAAAACAAATGATACAAATAACGAATGTCAACAACAACACCTGTTAATCGTTATGCCATCAATAGATTACTTAGGATTACTTCTACACTTGAGTTTTAGTTTGAGAAGAATATTTTCATTGTTTTAACGAACTGTTTATTCTTGGCCTGAAGATCCTGATGGCTAAAACGAATTGTGAATTTTTGCAAATGAGTGTTGTTCGAGGTATTCGAAGAGAGTAACTTATATATGACTATATTTCAGAAGAAATGATGAGAAAAACTCGGGTAAAAATAACAATGAATTAAATGACAGGTGTGAATAAAAGTTTTTAGAAGTTTATTTTATGCATTTTTTACACCTTGAATCTTTCGTTAGACAACAAAGACAGTGTGGCATTCATATTAGGTAGAAAATATATCAGTGAATGTTTGTACTCTTGAGTGGTTCTAATTACACACGATTTATTTGAAATATTTTTTATGTAAAGTTGCAATAGGCCTAACTACATATCGCCGTTTATAATTTAGCTATCGTTCTAAATCCTAACTAATATATTATTCAAATACAAATCTCCAACATCAACATCAAAAAATCTTTTTAAAAAATAATGAGATTTCATAATTTATCTATAGTTTTTCTTATCCATAGAATTTCTATAGTTTATCTTGATATGAAAGGTGTTTCTTCAAAATGAACCACGAATCTTCTGAGTTAGCGTTTTCACATTAAATACTTGCTACATGAGCCCTCGTGGTTTTTTCTTATACTTAGTTAGCTAGATTTCTCGTTATTTCAAATCACACAATCAATTTAGTTTTGAAACTTGGTAAGTCATTATTAAATAATATCGTAAGAAACAAATGTTCGCAACTAAAATAAAGTTACCAACTTGTAGATGGAAACCAAAATAGAAAAAGTAATACACTGCACGTTAAAAAAGTTTGTCTTTAATTCTATTTGTTCGTTATTTCTATGGTCGTTTTGAAATTTGTAGGTGAAATTTGACGAAGATATTTTTCTTTTATAAAAGAGATAAGTGTTTTGACCATTTGAACATGTGTACTTCCGTTATTTCCTTTAAGATAGGCATCTTCTTGGCTGAACACTTTCGGTATTAAATTATCAATTAAAAGTTAAAAGATCGAGTTAATTCCTATAATATAAATACCTGTTTCTATTTTTATCTTTATCATGGTAGACATTGTGACACACTTTCATATTCCACCCAATATCCTCAATTCAGTCTCATGTACTTTTCAGCGTTGAAAAGCGTTCATTTGAGTATGAAGTCTTGTAAAAATATTCACTGTGTACGAACTATGAAAAAATTCATTTAAGTTTGAAACGAGAAATTTTTGAAGAACTTTCAGTTTTGATTTTTGTGAAGGAGACAGACTTATTTTGTTGAGCGTTAAGTGTTGAACAGCATTAAGATGGGTATGAATTGTTGAAAACATTAAACTTGTGAACAACTGAAAATCAATTAGCTGTGTGTGAAGTTATGAAAAGGTTAATTTTTAATTTCGACAATCACTCACAGGGACAGTAGGGTTAAAATATGGAGTCGTTCTGTTTGTTGCTATAAATGTCTTGTTTCAATAAGTATTAAGTCTCAGGCTACTCATCAACCTTTAAATATTATGTAAAATAATTTCAGAAATAACTGGATTTTATTTTTAGTGTGTTTATATTAATTTGATTACAGGTAAATTTTATATTGTATTTAAAAATGGTGCTTTTGCACATTTTTAATCTGAAGTTTTTAAATTTTTAGTTAATCACTGCATTCTTAAAATGATACCTGTATTGCATTTTTGTTTCTTTGTTTGATGTAATAGAAAAGTTGAATATTAGAAGCTTCCTTAATACTGTTCTTACCTTGATTCTTTTATTGTCTGTTATGTTGGGCGTGTATGTACACACATATATATGTTCACAGCAGCAGGTTAATGACTGTTCAATTGGGCTATTACATAAAATCACAAAACTTTTGGGACATATATTTATTTCCTGTTTTTATATTAAATGTAAATTCTTCAAGTTTTATCTTTTTGTTTTTCTCAATGGGGTACTTTATAGCATAAAACTGATCAAGAAAACATTTTACACAGAGAGATATTTAACATTTAGGGAATTAGTTTAAACGATAAATATTCTGGAATTCTCCGGAAAAGGCAATCGATGGATAATAATGTGGAGCTAATTATTTAGAGTCCATGCTATTAATGTACTCTTCTATTCTTGGACTATTGTATGCTTGAAGTACAGTTTCTTCTGTCATCTTTGTACTTTGTCCAGAAAATATGTAGCACATTTTACACATTAAAAAGTTACAAACCACGAATCTCAGATTTAGTCTGAACACACGAGAACTATGTCTAATGCACACCATATTTTGACTTTCATGAATATTTTTGTTTAGTTTTCTTTATTTCACCTTTCTGTTTAAACCCGAGACGAGACTCATAAATTTCTAACTACTTTAAATCCTAATAATATTATTTAATGTTTCAAATATATTCTAGATTTGCAAAGTCATTGTTGAATTGATAGGGTCGAGCACTAAAGATTACAGATAGCGAAAATCTGCTTAGTCATACTTCGAGACAAATTAACAAAAATGTGATTTTAAATCTTCATACATTTAGCTGAGTCACGATTTACTGGAGGGATACTTTATACTTTATATAAATCATTAAAAGGTAATGTTTAAACTATAAAATATTGAGTTATGATTGTTGTTTATTAGATGTTTTTAACTTGATTTGAAATAGAGGGAATAATAAATTTTTAGATTGTCATTCATTTCATGATAACTTTAATCGTATAGGATAAACTAATGATACTTTTATAGCACTTTGAATGGTTGGTAGCGTTAAATTAAATAAAAATAAATATCAGTATAGAAATATGACGATGTTGTCTGAATATAAAATATCATAGTTTAGTAAATTTGTGAAAGTCCAGATTGTGGCGACAAGATATTAGCAACAATTTTGAACTATTTATTTTTATTCAATAGTCCGAAACTGTTATTGTTTTACATTCTGATTTTTAAGCAAATTGATTATGAGATGTTGAAAAAAAATTTCCGAAAAGTAACTTGACATTAAGGAAGCTCAAAATAGAAATAAGTAAAAAAATTAGAAAATATAATTTCAAATTTGAATAGAAAATATAAATAGATATAAAGTTAATGTTTGGAAATAATAAAACGTCAAGGAACGATTTGGATATTAATTTATATAATCTCTTGAAAACACACATATTTGTAGAATTAGACGAGAAACAATTATATTTAATTAGATTGTTTGAACAAATATAATAGCTTTCAGCTAGTCAAGCGTTACCTTTACAGATTTTGAACACTAAAATCAGGTGATAGATTCCCCTCGGTAGGCTCAGCAAATAGCCCGATGGATTTTATTTAAAAAAAACAGTCCAAACGCGAATAAAATAAGTTAGTAAATCAAATAAACGAAAGCAAATTCATAATTCACAGAATAGGCACACCCACCGATGTTTAATCACAAACAAATAAAATATATCTGAACAAATCCCATATACTCTGTAATTTTTGTAACATTGGTCTTGTTAATTATAAAATGAACTGTCGTAATAAAATACCTTGTTTGTTTGTTTTGGAATTTCGCATAAAGCTACTCGAGGTCTATCTGTGCTAGCCGTCCCTAATTTAGCAGTGTAAGACTAGAGGGAAGGCAACTAGTCATCACAACCCACCGCCAACTCTTGGGCTACTCTTTTACCAACGAATAGTGGGATTCACCGTCACCTTATACACCCCCACGGCTGGGAGGCGAGTAACTTTTGCGCGACACGGGCGCGAACCCGCGACTCTCGGATTAAGAGCACACGCCTTAACTCGCTCGGCCATGCCAGGCCAATAAAATACCACAGCATTTAGTGTTTCTTTATTTTTAGTGATTACTTTTCGTGATACGTGATTGCTTAAAGAGGACTAAACGGTAAGCTAACAGTCGTTCACAATTTAGCTAACATTCTAAATTATATATTATAGGAAGGTAAAATCACAAACACCAGCAAACTTTGTTTTAAAATGTAGTGAATGATTGTTTACTGCTACTTCTGTTTGTCAGCATCACTTTCATAGCACTGTTGGCGCCATCTATAGTGTACTATTCACTCGGTTAGTGTCATTGTGCTGCCAGCCTGCCACCCAAAGTTCATTTGTGAAGTTAATTCTTGAAATTCAGGGAATCTGAACATACACTGACCATGATATTTGAACACAGATTACAGACACTATACATATATTTTGCACTCTCTTTAGTGACTCTATATTTTATATGTTGATTACAGGAGTGTAGGCCCACTTTTCTCGGCCTGATAACTTTAAGTAATATATTATCTATGTATATATATATATATAGGCCTATATATATTTATATATGATTAAGAAATAAGACAAACATCTCAGTGTGTTATTCTGAAATTTGCTGAAAAGGTTGTCTCAGAATGCATAATTCAGAATTTTCTTTTACATTTTTATTTAAAAAATTTCCCTGTGAAAACATGCCAGATGACCCCCCTGGCATGGCTTCACGTCTGCGGCGTTTGCGTCAAGCTTTCAAACCAACCCTTCTCAATTGCTATTTCTGGCTATGCCCCTGTCCAAAGATAAGTTTCATTGATTTGTATTTATATTATAATTTAATTGTTGAAAAAACACGCTTTGTTTTAAGGTGTGAAGAAGAATTCAGTTGAGAGAGTAATTTACGAGTTGGGAATGAATTATTGAAAAGTATTGAGATGAATGTTAGTTACCGAAAACTTTTAATTTATTGTGAATTTCTAAACACCATTCAATTGGGTGATATGTTTAGAAAAGGTGTCTATTCACTTTCAAGTTTGTAGTTATACATGTCTTATATAAGTTATGTAAGTCTCAGGTTACTCATTAAACTTTGGAGATAATTTCAGAAATAATTCGATTTTATTTTTAATATGATATTACTGATTTAATTACAGGCGAATATTATATAACAATTAACAATGGTGCTTTTGCACATCTATTAATTTTAAGTTTGAAATACTGTGTAAATCAGTGTATTTTTAGAGTGATATTCACTGCTGGCCAAAATCTTAAGACCAATGAATATAAAGAAAAACTATGCATTTGTGCAGTTAGACTGAACCTCTTATTTCATTAGAGCTTCGAAATATTAAAATAAGAAAAATAAAAATATAAAGCTCCATTGTTCCATGAAAGGAGAAAGCACCCCAGATCATGGTGGAACCTCCTTATCGTGCCAGTAACATTGAAAGCCATGTGGACTGTCGAGGTTGAATATTTTCTCATCAGAGAACTAAACCTTCGTCCACTTATCTACGTTTCATGTTTGGCGCTTTTCAGCAAAATTTAAACCAAACCGTTTTGTTTTGTGTAAGAAGGCTTGGCCTTAGAAGACGTTTACGGTTTTTAAAGCTTTTCTGTCGTAGATGCCGTCTTATTGTTCTTGAATTGCAGTCAACGTGTCTGAGGGCCTTATTCTGGTTCAAATATCGCCTTATGTCTTGCCGGTCAATCCATCGAATCCTCCTGCTCTACTCCGGTTAAATATCTTTTGGCCGACTTCTTGAAATTCTCCTTTCGTATATATAACGGTCTTTCAAGAAATTTCCAACAGTAGTTTTACTTCACCCAATCTTACCAGTGATGGCACATTAAGAGAAAGAGAAACTTTGTTCTTGAAGCTCGAAAATTGTGCCACGTTCACATTCTGTCATCTTTTTAGCCTTTCCCATGTTTTTACTTAATGTTACACAGGAGATTCAGTAAGAGATGTTGAAAACGCGTACGCTTGAACAAATAGAAGTAAATTTAGTTACATGTTTTCCGATTAACGCTTCGTTTCAGTATGGTCTTAAATTTTTGACCAGCTAGTATTTACCTAATTTCATGGTGTTTACATTTTCTTATTAATGTTAAAAACGTTTTTCATTTTTATTTTTCCTTTTCTTATTTTCATCTACTCAAATAAGTAGTTGAGATTGGCCTTAAGATTTTGGCCAGCAGTGTACAGATACAATTTTTGTTTCTTTGTTTGATGTAATGGGAAAATTGGGTATTAGAAGTTTTGTAAACACTGTTTTCTCTTGCTTCCTTTTTTTAGTCTGAACACACGAAAACTATGTCTAATGCGGCCTCATTTGGTGAATATCAAGAAGTTTTAAGTTTAGTCTTATTTATTTCACCTTACTAATCAAATCCGAGACAAAAGACATAAATTTCTAACCAGCTTAAATCCTAAAAATATTATTTAATGTTTGAAATATATTCTAGATTTGCAAAGTCATTGTTCAATTGATAGGGTCAAGAAAAAAGATTGCAGATAAAGAAAATTTGCCTCGTCATAGTTAGAGGTAAATAAACAAAGGTGTAATATTAAATCTTTATATATTTTGAT
This sequence comes from Carcinoscorpius rotundicauda, assembly GCA_011833715.1. Lineage (NCBI taxonomy): Eukaryota > Metazoa > Arthropoda > Merostomata > Xiphosura > Limulidae > Carcinoscorpius > Carcinoscorpius rotundicauda. Next base: position 78,653,422 of record CM022400.1, on the reverse strand, counting down.
GAGTCATCTTTTAATGGAGAAATACTTTAATGTTCATCTAAATAATTAAAAGGTAATGGTTAAACTTTAAGAAATCGAATTAGGATTGTGGTATTTGAGATTTGTAGTAGTAGTTTCACTCCACCTGATTTGAAATAGCAGGAACAGGAAATTTTCATGTTGTTATACAATTTAGTATAATTTTATGTGCGTTGAATAAAATTGCGTTAATTTTAAATAACTCAAGCTGATTTGGAGTGTATCATTATGTATACAAATTCACTATAGATACATGAAACTTTTGTCTGACGTAAAAATAGTCGTCTCTCAAATTTGTGAAACACGAGAATGTAGCATTTGGTATTCAAAACAATTTTGAACTATTTATTTTTATTCAGTGTCCCTATACTGTTAATATTTTTCAACAAACTGATCTTTAAGCAAACTGTTTTTGAAACGTGGAATAATAATTTCGTGAAATTGTTTATTTGGTGATGTCGAGAAAACCCACTTGCAGAAAAAAATATACATGTAAAAAAGCTCGTTTGGGTTGAAAAAAGTTTTTTACGTAGAGGAACCTTACGTAAAAAAAAATTTGAACCGAAACGAGCAGTTTTTACATATAAATTGTTTATTTGTTTGTTTTTTAATTTTTTGTTGTTATTAGCGCTAACAACACGAAAACTGTATGCGCTAGCCTTCCCTAATTTAACAATGTCATCTCCACCCACCACCAAATCTTGGGGTACTCTTTAAATCTAATAGTGAGATTGATCGTAAAGTTATAACGAACGCAGGACTGAAAGGTCGAACATATTTTTTGCGATTGAGATTCGAAACCGCGACCCTCAGATTATGTGTCGAGCGCTTTAACTCAGCTGAACATTTGTAGAAATTAACATGTTATCAAGATCGCTTCAAATAGAAATAAGTGAAAAAAAAAGAAAAAATATTTTAAAATTGGAATATAAAATTGAAATAGGAATCACTTTGTGAAACGAATTGGATATTAATTTATGTGACAAGTTAAAGTAGAAACACATGTATTTCTTGAGAATAGAGTACAAACAAAAATATTTTATTTGTGTGTTTCAAGAAGTATTGTAACTTAATAAATTAAACAAGGTAATGGGAATATGACTTAAAAATTCACAAATTAGACATATCAATGTTTAATCATTGATGAAGTTGTTTTAGTATTTTGGTCGATCTTCATTCAGTAATAACGTTCGGCCATTGTTAAAGTTTTCCAGACATTTTGATACAGTTTTAAAGCGTTAATTTTAAAACGAAAAAATATGTAACATTAAAACATTTATTTTACGTTTATTACTTGTTTGCGTTTTGATATCATATTGATTAAAAGAAGAACGTGTTACTGGATTTAAACTTTTTATGGTTTGTTTGTTGTTAAAAATTTACATAGTAAGCTTTCTCTGGCGTGACGTCGGGACAACAATGATTTTCAAAAGTCTCGGTTCGAGCAGCTTGTGGTCCATGTCAAGGCGGTGGTGTTACAACTTATACCGAACCTTAGATAGGATTCTAAAGTACACCCCAGGAACACGTGCAAACATATATCGATTTCGGGCAAGAAAAATTATGTACTTAAACACCGACATGGTGTAATGAAATATAAATTCTTGGTGACTGGGAACTTGGACAGGCACGTGACAGAGTATGGTTTTCGACGAGATAGAAGGGTCATTAGAAATGTGAGATACCAATTTCGTTATCCCGTCTGATTAAACACGTTCAAACTTTCTCTCATTGGGAGTACTTTGTAAACGACGCGTTAGTTTTAAACTTGTAAGTAACCATCAATATGGCGTTCCGTCATCGGCCCCAAATAACACCCCATGGTAGTGCAGGATGATACTGCCCTATTTTGTGCGTTCACTTGGTGTTTAATACTTTGATAAATACTATAAGATAACAAGTTGCTGTGGTCATTAACTGACACGTAATACTTACTCCAAACACGATTCGATAATGGATGTGATGACTGATTGTCTCCCCAGCAGATCATTCAAGAAGCTGCACACGAACCGCTAAATCATCTGGAATGTTTCACACGGCACATAAAGTTGCAAGAATTCTCTAAATAAATAGAGGTTGTTGAGAAAGAGAAAGCTAATTATTACTATTGTAACACACGAAACAGTTTACAAACCGTAGTTGTTAGCTGAGTACAATAACCTCGAAGATGGAAAAAGCTGGTAAGATATTTACATGTCTACATGAAAGTTGTTACTCATGGGGTACACTGTTAAAACTCAGGTTTGGAAAATTTTACAAACAATTTTAACTCATAACAATACTGAGTTCCATGAGCACACTTGTCACAACTGTAATAAGATTGATAGTTGTAGAGATATAAATACAGAAGTTTTGTATTTTTATTAAAGTCAGTAAATTAGCTGAAAAATGAATAGTTAGTTTATGTAAATACATGTGTATCAAGAAAACGCCCTCATGTTTATTCCGGTCCCCAGTTTGTAAAACTGACACATATTTTACGTTATTAGACAGAACTGAGCTATTTTTGTCAGTCCATCTTGATACTATTATCTTAAATCTGATCATTCGATGTTGAATTTCATCGAACAGACGTGTGTTAATTCTATGGAATAGAAATTGTTATTTAAAAAAAATATATTATTTTAGACGTAGCTTTTAATATTTTGGACTTAAATTTTAAAAGCTTCATTTTTGACAAAAAAAGTCAGTTATGCGACCAAGGATAAATAAATAATTTTGAAAAAAATTACACGACCAAGGATTGGTGACAATAAAACTATTAAAACACATGAGTGAAATATAAAGAAATAATGTTGAAAAAATTAAGCCAATAATTTTTTTTGTATGTAAAATGTACTTGAAGTTTATTTTAAAATAGGTGAATCAAAGAAAGACATAAGCTGTTTAACATGTGTCGTTACTTGTAGCTATGAAAATGGAAAGATGAAATGTGTCTGTAACTGTAATGATGACACATCTCATTGTTGTACAGAAGCTAACGACGAGAAAAACAAATATACTGTTACTGTATGTGGAGATGCACGTTGTAGTCCATACTGTGAGAAGGAGTCATGCCAGGATTGTGTAAAAACCAGAAAGAAGAACAGCTGCGTATGAAACGTTACCTGTTGGTGTGAAAACGGTTTTTTTTTGTTTTTTTGGGAATTTCGCACAAAGCTACTCGAGGGCTATCTGTGCTAGCCGTCCCTAATTTAGCAGTGTAAGACTAGAGGGAAGGCAGCTAGTCATCACCACCCACCGCCAACTCTTGGGCTACTCTTTTACAAACGAATAGTGGGATTGACCGTGACATTATACACCCCCACGGCTGGGAGGGCGAGCATGTTTAGCGCGACTCGGGCGCGAACCCGCGACCCTCGGATTACGAGTGCACGCCTTAACGCGCGCGGCCATGCCAGGCCTATGTGTGAAAACGGAAAGATGAAATGTCTTTGTTACTGCAATGGTAAGACTTCTCAGTGTTGTGAAGATGGTAAGAGAAGAAAGGATAATTATGCTGTTAGTTGTCAGTGTTGAGAGAAGAATGATTAATCCCATATTCCTGAACTTTTAATGTTCGTGAATTGTTTGAGTGAGAAACACTTAAATTGATGGTACGGATAAATAAGAGGATATTGATATCATGATGACAAACGTAACTTGAATGTGTAAAGTTAACGTATATATTTTTTTCAAATTATAAGAGACAGTTAACAGATTATCACTGAATATCCGATAAAAGTATGTTGGTTCTCTTTGTCATTTGATAAATATTTTATATATTTGAGCATTTTAGGTAAGTATTGATAAAGATTTGATATATAATTAGCTTGACATGTCACACATGCTTAAATATATTGATGTCAAAACTTTAATTACTTTAATCAGTATACCTTATGTTGACGGGTACCATTGGATTTTTATTATGTCTCAAAACCAATTCGTGACAAAGGAATCGGTATAGGTAATTATAGAATTTTTTAAGAATATAATTTTACGATGATGAATTAATAAAAGAAAGATAATACTAAATTACTGTATAAAAGTTTTATTGAATCGGAAGTGACCTTATTCCGATAATATGAAAATATGGAGTTCGAATTTTTACGATGGTAAGCTCAGATTAATTTGTTTGTAACTTTGCGTGTTGACAAAACTCGTTATTTTAGTGTATTATCCCAATTGACATTCAGGGAATTGGTTTAATTTGTAATTACTAAGCTGTCTATTATCACTGATAAATATTTTTTTTTAATTGTTTTGATATTCGCGCAAAACTATACGAGGACTTCTCTACTGTTCTTTTGTGATTTACGAGGGAAATACTATATGGAAGGAAACCGGTCACAATCATAAAATTGTAAGACTAACCTACACATAAAACACAACCACGATGAAATAGTAAAGGATATTGTGTGGAAGTGATATTCGAATCAGTGACACAAATAATATGATTCGAACGTTTTACCTTGTGGCCACAACAGGTTCATTTCTTTAGAAGAGAAAGTGACAGATGTTTCTGGAGAATCTTTTTAATCTATCTAATCCAATGCTACAACTTGTATTCAGAAGGTTAACAGTGGAATTCATCTCGCCACTAGACTGGATTATGTCTCAAACAGATGTCCTTACATAGTTTAAACTGATGTACATGTATCCTACCACAATTAAAGCTAAATATTCAGCCAAAAATAAACCAAAGTAATATCGTACCAAGTACAATTTGATAATTCTTTGTTTTTGAATTTCGCACAAAGCTACTCGAGGGCTATCTGTACTAGCCGTTTGTAATTTAGCAATGTAAGACAAGAGGGAAGGCAGCGAGTCATCACTGCCAAGTCTGGGCTACTTTTTTACAAATGAATAGGGGGATTGATCGTCACATTATAACTCCCCCCACGGCTTGGAGGGGACGAGCATGTTTGACGTGACCCTGAGATTACGAAGCGCACGCCTTAACGCGCTGTGCCATGCCGGGCCTACAATTTGATAACTGACCGATATGATCAGAGAATAAAGGTCATGAGCCAGTGCTGTCTGGGTCTGTAACATTTAAACAGGTGACAGTGAAATTAAATATGTAATAATGTGTGAAATACTAGATGTTAGTTAAGCTGAATCATGATATTTCACAAAAACTTGCAGACTGTTTTTCAGATTACATGGAACGAAAATTACTAACACTCTAGAGTTGAGGGTTGGTTAAGTGCACCAAGTTCTAATTTCTTTATGTAACAAAGGATCGTGTAGGTGGGAAGGCACCTTCTCCACTTCAAACTGTCGACCAAAGCTTAGGAAAAAAGGACCATCAGTAACTATTTACTTATTTCTATAGGTTTTGTTACTGTCGTAACATAATTATTTTAGAATGGAAAGTTACAAAACGCTTATCAAAATTAAATTATTCATGGTTGCAAATTGAAAAGTAAGTTTTTCAAATAGATGGTTATCTCAAGAAACCACCCACATGTTTGTCACGCTTCGAACTTTTGTGAAACTGGCCAAACATACTTTACATCAGTGAACAGAACTGAGCTATTTTTATCAGATCGTTATGATAGTGTTATCTTAAATCTGAATATTACATGTTGCATTTCATCAAACAGACGAGTGTTAATTCTTCGAAATATAAAGTGTTATTTTAACACACGTTTTTGTAATTATTTAAGACGTACCTTTAATTTTGTAATTTAATTTGTATAAGGTCTATTTATGACAAAAACAAATTATATGATCGAGTATCGGTCACAACATAAGTGAGTTTTAATACTATTGAAAGACACGAGTAACAAATATGATATACAAGTAGTATTTAAAACAAAATTAAGCAGCAATTTTATTGTATCAAAAGTTTTACTGAAATTTTTATATAGGTGAAACAGTGAGAGACGACAGGTGTTGTATATGTGTCGTTACTTGTCGCTGTGAAAATGGAAAGATGAAATGTGTCTGTAACTTTAATGATGACACATCTCAATGTTGCACTGAACCTGAAGATGGGAAAAACAAATGTACAGTTACTGTTGTTTTTGAATGTGGAGATGCACGTTGTATACAGACTGTAAGAAAAAGTCTTGCCAGGATTGTGTTGAAGCCAGAAAGAAGAACAGCTGCGTTTGTACCGTTACTTGTTGCTGTGAAAACGGAAAGAAGAAATGTGTTTGTAACTGCGAGTGTTGTAAAGACGGAAAGGATGAATGTACTGTCTCTTGTGAGTGTTAAAGATGAAAAGACTGATCCCATACAACTGAAATTTTAATAATCGTGAATTGTTTAACTGAAATTCGTAAATTGATGGCATGGATTAACAGCAAAATTTAATTAATTTGATGTTGATATTCGTAAGTTTAATGTATAATAATATGATATGTATTTTACATATATTTCACTGTATTCTCGAGAGACCGTTAGTACTATATGAAACTGAATATTGATTAATCTGTGTTGGTTCTCTTTCTGATTTGATAAATGTCATTATATAAAGTTTAAATGTTTAATTTATGATTGATAAGTATTTACACAATAAGCTAGCTAGATACATCGAATACAATGATGTCAAAATGATAATTGGTTTTATAATGTTTTTTTCAATTTAATATTTGTTCCAACAACAGACTGGCATTATTTGATTTGTGGATGAATAATCTATATTAGTAGATATAGTGGCTTTTAAGAATATATATATTTTAAAAATATAATTTTGTAATGTTGAATTAGTAAAATAAAATATATGAAGTTCTTGTATAAACATTTATTGGTCACAAGTGTTCTTGTATAACAATTCATCATCATTACCAGAGTAATTTGAAATTAGATGAGAAATTTCTAACCCTGAATTTGATACTCAATACTTATTTTTCATGCTTAGAATTTCTCACAAATATACACGAGAATTTGCGTTTGCTGTCTGTAATTTAAAAGTGAAATACTATATAAAAGGCAGCTATTATGAGTTCCTGCCAACTGTTGTTGCACTGCGTGAGAATTCATTTTATGATTGTCATTTTACCTTTTATTCAGAGATTCATTTGTTCTCTTGTTCAACTATTATCCAAGATATTGTTAGTGGAACTTCTCTTGCCAATAAACTGGTTCGTGTGTCAGAGAGATGTAGTTATGAATATTAATTTTATGATGACATACGTAACTTAAATTTGTGACGTTAACGTAGGTATTTTTCAAATACAGGGTGGTCGCTAGAAAAGCGGAAAATTTGAGGGTCAGATGAGATCATGAATAAAATGCGTGCTTACTCATTTATATTTTGATTTTTTTACATCAGGAATAAAATGCATGATTTTAATATCATGGGCGACAATTTGAGCATCTATGAGTGCATTATAACATATGCCTTTAAAAAACTTTGTGAAAGCTATTCTTGATAAAAATAAAGAGCTGTTTGACAAATTTTCCGCTTTTCTAGCGACCACCCTGTATTTTGTTGTATGAGAGACGGTTAGTAGTTTATCTCACTGGATAGCGATGAAAGTGTATTGGTTGTCTTTGTAAATTGATAATATAAAACTTTTAAAAATATATATAATAATTAATGGTTTAACGATTATTTATATAATTAGGTAGATAAATCGAATATAATTAAATTATTAATGTTAACATGTTAGTTACTTTCATATATACGTTGTAGTTTAATACGTATTCCTTCAGAACTATTAGATTTTTATTTTGTCTGATCTTTAACAAAAACAGCTCTTCGTGACTGAATAATCGATTTAAGTAACTATAGAAAATTTTAAAATTAATGAAATAAAGATGATACGAAATTTTTCTATAAAGGTTTTATTATATCAGCAATAACCTTATTTGGATAATATCAGAATATGGAGTTCAATCCTTACGACGGTAAGTTCTGGTATACTTGTATACAGGTTGCATTGAACTGAGAATAACAACATTAGAACACTGATTAGAACCTGGGTAGAAAAGGTGTGCTGTCGGTATGCATTCGGTAAATAAAGTTTTTGTTATTTACTTAATTCGTGAAACCTACAAATTCCATACCACTAAATCCATTTGTAAAAACATATTCTATAATAAACTAACAACTGATATATAACACTGTGTAACATACATTTCGTTTCTGGATATAATGTGTAATTTCTTAATTGATCATGTCGTAAGAGTACAAAAAATGGCCTTTATTCCCTTTAAACTCTGCATTTGTGACCCGGACAATGAAATTTGCAAATTTTCATTTACATTAGATCTGAATAAAAGATATGAGTCAAGATTCACATGTATTTCTATTAAAGTTTTTCCTGAATGTTTAGAGGTGAGTTAGATTTCTAGATTTGCGACTGTAATGTAAATCACTTTCAACCACCAAATATAGTCTCCCATGATGATTACATGATACTTCCTTGGTGGCGGCGTTTAAAATCCAGTATATTATGGGTGAAAGAACCTCAACCAGTTCTACAAAATTTTCGTCCTTCTGATTGCTTAAGAATCCCCAAACCACTACGACAGAGCTACCTCAAGCTTTTTATCCCTTTCTACTGATCTTTTTGAGTAATTCGGTGCACTCCAGGATCTTCTTTATTTGTGGTCCAATGAAGACACAAGCTTTGACCTCAAACTGCTTAGGTTAGAAGTCTGCAGACTCCTTATCAAGAGCTGTGACAAATTGCTTCATAAGATCCAATTTTATGTGCATTGGTGGGAGCAACACCTTCTGGAGGTCCACTATTGGCTCACACTTGAAAGAGTGCCTTCCAAAAGAGAACTCGGTCCGTTCTAGCCAGTATTTCTTGTTGTAGTGCGCTGCAGTGTTCCTGCTGTAGGAAAGTCGAAGATAACAGGAAAATTTGGTAAAGCCTCCTTGGAGACCTGTCAGCAATGCCACCATTTTAAAGTCTCGGATAACATCCACACTCATCACACTTTAAGGTTTTTAAAAAGTCATTGATGCTGCTTTGAGAAAAATAGATCATTCGCATTTAATTTAGATATAAGCAATTGGTAAATAACACTTTCTGCCCAATAAGAAGAAAAAGTAAAAATATTGTTACGTAGTGTAATCTACAAGTAGCTAGTTCTGTAACATTAAAACTGGTAACAATGGAATTTTATGTATTTAATAATGTGTTAAGTAGCGGTTGATATTGGAGCTGAATCAATATATTTTACAACTTGTAGACCGCCATTTACATTATATACAACGAAGATTATGAACATATTAGGGAATTTAGGGTTCGTCAAGTAAACCAGGTTCTAATTCTTCTGTGCGAAATAGATACGTCATAGGCTGCACTCTGGGTGGGAAAGCAGTATTTTTACTTTAAACTGTCGATCGTATCTCACGTAAAAACAAAGCATCAGTAACTATTTATTCACTTATTACTATAGATTTCCATCTTTCTTTTGTTATTGTTGTAATTGAATTACTTTAGTAAGCAAAGTAACAAAAGTATATAACGTGATATAGTTCTGATGCTATGACTCACTTGAGAATTTGGTGTCGTCAATATTATTTTTAATATTCTACAATTAACAAAGCTCAAGTAATAAAAATTAACTAGCGATTGTTCCTCGACACATTTCTTCATTGTTTACTTTGAAAATAAATTATGTCCACTGTCGGCATAACACCCTTTGTTAGGAAATAAAAAACTAGCGTGTGTTAACATTTGGTCTGGAAAGAATCATTGAAAGGAAATACTTTTGAAAAACTAAAATTAATTGAAATCAAATTTTTACGTAAAGGGATAAATACACTTTTGTTAGTTAACTACACTTAGCAATCCATTAATATTAAACACATTTTTCCCTACTTATTTCGGCCCCCAGTGGCTCAGCGGTATTTCTGCGATATTACACGCTAAAATCCGGGTTTCGATACCCGTGGTTGACTTAGCACAAATAGCCCATTGTATAGTTTTGTGCTAAATTCAAAACAACAACCCTAATTGTTTAAGAAATACTTTTATTCACTACATTTAATCTTTAAAAAGTGTATTTTCAGAAGAATAAGGAGCAGATTATGCGATTCAAAATTCTTGACAGCTGATAAGACGAGTTTTTAGTGGCCTAGCATGTCCTAGCGCGTTAAGGCATGCGCATCATGATTTGAGGGTCACGAGTTCGCGGCCGAGTCGCCCAAACATGCTCGCATTCTCAGCCGTGGGGGTTTATATTGTTTCCGTCAATCCCACTTTTCGTTGGTAAAAGAGTAGCACAAGAGTTGGCGGTGGGTGGTGATGACTAGCTGCCTTCCCTTTAGTGTTACACTGCGAAATTAGGGACGGCTAGCATGAATATCCCTCAAGTAGTTGTGTGCAAAATTCCAAAAACCAAAGCAACAAGTTTTAAGACAAATTAAAAACATGAGTAACAAATATATATGTAATTTTGAAAAAAAAATTAAGTAGAGAACTTTTATATTGTATGTAAAATATAACTGAAGTTTATTTTAAGCAGGTGAGTCAAAGAAAGACGACAATTGTTATACATGTATCGTTAGTTGTAGCTGTGAAAATGTAAAAATGAAATGCGTCTGTAACTGTAAGAATGACACATCTCAATGTTGTACTGAAACTGAAGATGGGAAAAACAAATGTACAGTTACTGTTGTTTGTGAATGTGGAGATGCACGTTGTAGTCCAGACTGTAAGAAGGAGTCATGTCAGGATTGCGTAGAAACTAGAAAGAAGAACAGCTGCGTTTGTACCGTTTCCTGTTGCTGTGAAAACGGAATGACGAAATGTGTTTGTAACTGCGAGCGTTGTAAAGACAGAAAGGATGAATGTACTGTCTCTTGTGAGTGTTAAGATGAAAGGACTGATCCCATCCAACTGAAATTTTAATGATCGTGAATTGTTTGACTGAAATTCGTAGATTGATGACATCGATTAACAGCAAAAGGAATTTAATTTGATGATGATATACGTAACTTGAATGTGTAATAATATGATATGTATTTTACATATATTTCACTGTATTCTAGAGAGACAGTTAGTACTATATCAAACTGAATATTAATTAATCTATGTTGGTTCTCTTTTAGTTTGATAAATGTGATTAGATAAAGTTTAAATGTTTTATTGATAATCGATAATTATTTACATAATTAGCTAGCTAGACACATCAAACACAGTGATGTCAAAATGATAATTGGTTTTATATTTTTTTTTCAACAGTCAACAGACTGCAACAATCGGATATGTTAACGAGTAATCAATACAAGAAACTATAGTGTATTTTAAGAATACCACTTGGTAAACTACAATTAATAAAATACACTGCATGAAACTCCTGCACAAACATTTTTGTGGTCACTAGTAGCCTTCATCTTATAACATCAGAATGTGGAGTTAATTTCTTAGGTTTATAATTTAGATAGGATAGCGTGTTGTTTCGGGTCTTTAAACAAACACCACGGTTTCTTTGTATAACAACTGTTTTGGTCATCACAGATAAATCTGAAATTTGGTATAAAATATCTAAACTGTTCATTTGATAATTGATAGTTATTTGTTATCGTTTATCTTTTAATTTGTTTTGAATATCGCGCAAATGTACATCAAGGCTGTCTGCATTAGCCATCTCTAGTTTAACAGCCAAAAACTAGATAGAAGGCAGCTAGTCATCCTCAATTATCGCAATTGTTTGTGGTACAGTTAGACTTGTTATAATATTATGTTTGTAAATCTGCTTTTATCCAGTAGCTCATCTGCTCTCACATTATAACTGTTATTCAGAAGGAGGTTAACCGTTTAACTTTTCTTTCCAATAAACTGGTTCGTGTCAGATAGATATCTTTACATATCTTCAAATAAACTGATGTACCTGTAACATTAATACGGTATTTGCACTTACAATAAATATTTTACTCATCCCAAGATGTATGAAGTTGAACACAAAATCTGACCCAAAGCAATATGATATCGTGCTCGGTGAGATTTGATAACTGACCAATACTTTCAAATAAAAGAGGTCATTAGTCAATGCTGTCCTTTGTACTGGGAAAGCAAGGTGGTACACATATCCAGCACACATGTGTATATACAAAGAAGTGGATTTTCAAGACGAAGTATGTTAATGCTTTGTTAATAATGTTAAAATAAATGAAAAGTGATTTTAAGACATAAAATACAATATACAGGTATCCTGGCTCTTAACTTTAAAAGAGGAAACAACGATATTAAATACATTTCATAATTTCTTAACTACAAGTTATTAGAGCTGAATCAAGATATTTTATAACAACTTGTAGACAGTTAATTAAATTACATAAAACGATGATTATGAACACGTTGTAATTTTTTGACTTCACACTTATAAATTATAAACTAAACTGTAAAAATAAGAAATAATGGTATAAATTTTCTATTATTACCTTATTGTATTAGCAGTTGCTTATGTTCACGAGAAACATAATTTCGTAAAGATGACTAAAGGTTAGAGTTATAGTCTGGATAATGTTTCTTAATTTTAGGGCTATACAACATGTTAAGGAATTTGAACTTAATGCAAACTGAATAGAAACATTAATTCTGATTTAAACCGACTGATCTATTTGTCTGTTCTGCAACATCTCCGAAAGAGACGTAATATTGAGACGTTGATTCAAGTAACTCAAGAATACTCAGGAAGTGGGCCTACTATTTCACAACATAACGTATCTGCACGTCAATATTATTTAGATCTACTATATATTCAAGTCTATACTCGAAGAGCTAAGAAACGTAAATGTAAAGATTAAATTTAGTTTGAAGTTTACCAATGAGACACAATGTAACTTAAAAAATTAAATATTGGTTGTAAATTCAAAATATTAAAAAGCCTCATAAAAATAACAAAATCCTAAAATTCCTAGAGCTCAGCTAAAAACCGTCTTTAATCTGTACTTTAAAGTCTCTATTTTTGGAAATAAATGAAGTATACCAGAAATGTAAGTAACACAATCTGCTAATCGTTATGTATCGATTATATTTCTTATGGTTAGATCCACACTTATTTAGTGTGAGAAGCTAACTTTCATTACACTAAATGGACTTTTTTACGTTTGACCCTAAAGTTTTTTATCGCAATCAGCTTGACAGTGGCTCAGCGGGATGTCTGCAGACCTACAACGCTAAAAACCTGGTTTCGATACACCTGGTAAGCAGAGCACAGATAGAACATTGTGTAGCTTTGTGCTTATTTCAACACAACAAAACTACCTTGATTAAAAAGGTTTATAGTATAGTTTAATATTTGTTAAGTTCTAATTACACATGTGTTAATTTTAATTTAATGTTCACGTAAAGCTAAGAAAGGCCTAACTATATACAGCCGTTCGTAATTTATCTTCCATCCTATATTTCGGATAACTGATAACAGGAAAGATAAATCACCAAAACCATCATATTCATGCTTGACAGAATAGTTGAATTTGATCGTTATTTTATTGCTCACCAACAACTGTAAAACCTTTCAGGAAAATGAACCGTGAATTTTCCTATTTAATTTTCATACACAAATCAAATTCGGCCTGATTCTTGGATTTAATGAAGGTTTTAATTTTTTGTGGAGTTTGTATTTTATAAAAAAATGAATACAAGAAACTTGTGATTAGTTCAAAGTTGCAGAATTACCACTTTATATTTTAATAATTCCAAATTTATTAAGTAATTGCTGAACTGGAATGGTCAAGTACCAAACTTCGCAGTTAAAATTAAGTTGCATAATAACTCTTTCGCTGTCAACTTCGACTGTGGTCGATTTCAAGGCGAATTTTCACAGCGTCTTCTGTATTCAATAGATAACAAAACTTTACATTTTCTTTTAATTAATAAATGTGTTTATTCAGGAACTTTCAAATTTATGTTTAAAAAAGATTAAATTTAATTTTAACCATAAACTTTTGATGTCATAATATTGATTATATTTTGTTTTCTAATTGAACGTGATTATGGTGCATTGAATTTCTTCCAATCTGCAACTTGAGTGATTAAGTCATTTAACGTAATATTTGTAAGGTGTCTGTATCCCAGTTTTGTTTCTGTACTAACTTAAAGGAATTGATATTAGTAATACAGACCAAGAGGAAACAGAATTTTGTTTCTGTCAGTGTTAGAAGTGTAAAATAAAAGACTTATTTGTGTATGAAGCGATAATAACAAAAATAATACTAACTTATACATCTAAGTTAAAATTTAATTATTATATGTTATATGCTACAGTTCTGTTGTGTATGTACATGAACGTTTAGTTGTTATATTGTAGAATCTTTGTAAAATTACATGTTTAATGATGAAACCTGTATGACTGTTCAGTGTCTTCTGGAAAAGTTATTGTTTACTTAAAATGACAAAGAATTATTTTTTACTTTTTTTCCTCACTGAGTAAAGTAGATAGTTGTGGAAATTTTTATTGGAATAAAAACGAAACGAATGTTTTTCTAACATTATATATAATACTGTTTTTGTAATTATAATTTAACTCACAGTAGCTCTGGTAAATTTAAAAATAAATATTAGTACTATAACCACTGTGATATTGTAGTATTGTTTGATAACTGACAACTTCTGTCATTGAAATGAAAGTCATGAAGTAATGTTGTGAAGGAAGGTGAACTTTGATAACCCAGTTTATCCTGCCTAAGTTAAATATTAGGCAGACATAATGTTCATTGTATTCCGCCGGTATGCTTACTCGTAATTTTTCTTTTGTCTGAATGAAATGCTACTTTTCATTTATACCATGTGTGGCCAACATACAGACACATCAAAAGTAACACAGGACAACTCTCACACAAAATCTTTCGTATTGTTTTGTAGGCATACTTTTCAAGAATTGTTCAAATATTTCACTCAAATTACCATAATTTCTTAACACAATAATAAGTGGTAACATTGAAATTAGGACATAAAATATATTCATAAAAGACTGGAGTGTAGCTTGAAATCGTCTTTAATCCGAAACTGTTCAAATAATATTTAGGGCTGTGTTACTTTGAAATAACAATGAGAATAATCATTGAAAGTTTATATTATTCAGTGGTTCAATTACACACGTAAATTTCCAACTAAATCCTAAAGATATTTTTTTAATGTTTGAAATCTAGATTTGCAAAGTAATTGTTGAACTGATAGGGTCAAATACTAAAGAAAATTTGCTCTGTCATAATTAGAGACAAATAAATAATGGCATAGTATGATGTTAAATCTTTATATATTTTAATGAGTCATCATTTAATGGAGAAATACTTTTCATTTAATCTAAAATATTATCAGGTAATGTTTAAACTATACGATATTGACTTTTGATTCTTGAGTTTGAGATTTATTGTTGTAATTTTACTCACTTTATTTGTATTGGAGACAATAAAAATATTTTGGTTGTCTAATAGTTTAGCATAACTTTATATGTATAGAATAAATTTATGGTACTTTTAAAGTATTGAGTCGATGGGAGGTTTACCACTGAATGTAAAAACATTCACAATAGAAACTTAGTTCGTAGATGAAAAGAAAATACAGTAACACTGTCAAGATCTAGAAGTTAGTTTTAAAACAGAAATTATAATAAAAATATAATTTACAAAAATTTATTTTAAATTTATTGTTTGTTTGTTGTGTGATATCATGTTTATTTAAAGAAAGGCCTGTCACTAGATGAAAACTATTTCTGGTTTGTTGTTAAAAACATAATTATATAATGGACTTGAACTGTTTATCTTTTTGGTGTCGTTGAATTCTACAGATCTAAGTCTCTTTGATGTTAATTGTTTGGTCAACAACGACTATTTTGTTTTTCATATTTTATGAATATGTGTAGGTAATAATATTGGGGCTGAGGGGGCTAGGTTTATTTTGGGGGGCTCAAGCTACTCAAGTCCCCCTGGCGCTGCCAATGGATAAGAGTACATTTGAAAAATAAGCCCACTACTTCATAACGTGACATATCTGCACGACGTATTATGCAAGCCTACCACAAAAAGGCACTACAGTTAAAGAGCTGAGAAATATAAGTCGAGTTTAAAATAAAATTTACGTTCGAATTACGTACTTTGGCTCAAAATAACTTGAATTATATATCTGCAGTAAATTAAGAATTAAATTAAAATCTTAAAATTCTTAGAGCTTAGATTCAAGTCGTGTTTTATCTGAAAATTTTCAAGTAACCATAACTCTTGATGTTTAAAAACAAATAATACAAATCACAAATGTCAAAAACAACACCTGTTAATCGTTATGTCCTCAACAAATTACTTATGATTACATCTACACTTGAGCTTTAGTTTGAGAAGAATATTTTCATTGTGTTAACAAACTTTTTATTTTAGGCCTTAAGATCCTGATGGTAAAACGAACTGTGTATTTTTGGAAATGAGTATTATTGAAGGTATTCGAGGAAATTAATTGATACATGACTATATTTCCAAAAGAGATAAGAAGGAAAACTCGGGTAAAAATAACAGTGGATTAAATGGGAGGTTTGAAAAAAGTTTTTAGAAGTTTATTTTATGCACCCTTTGCGCCTGAAAACATTCGTTAGACAACAAAGACAAAGTGGCATTCATATCAGGTCATATCAGTTAATGTTTATAGTATATGAGTAACAAGGTTTCTCATAAACCAACAAATATAATGAAGGATAATTTCAGAAATAATTGGATTTTATTTTTAATGTGTTGATATTGATTTCATTTGAGATAAATTTTATATTTTAATTAGGAATGGTGCTTTTGCACATCTTTTTATCTCAAGTTTTTAAAGTTTTAGTCAATCACTGCATTCTTAGAATTATATCTGTATGCACTTTTTGACGTAGTGGAAAAATTGAATATTGAAAGCTTCATAAATACTGTTCTTACTTTGATTCCTTTCACTGTCTGTTATGTTGGGCGTGAATGTACACATATATACATATATTACCAGCAATAGGTTGACAACTGTTCAATTGGACCATTACATAAAATCACAAAACTTTTGTGACATATATTTATTTCCTGTTTTTCTTGTAAATGTAAATTCTTCAAGTTTTATCTTTTTGCTTTTCTCAATAGGGAACTTCATTGCATGAAACTGATCAATAGAACATTTTGCATAGAGAGAAATTTTAACATTTCGGGAATTGGTTTAAACGCTAAATGTTATATGTAGTCTTTTAGAATTTTCCGCTAAAGTCAATCGATGGAAAATAATGTAGAGCTAATGGCTTAAAGGCCTTGGTATTAATGTACTTTTCTATTCTTGGACTATTGTATGCTGGAAGAATAGTTTTTACTGTCACCTTTGTACTTTGTTCATAAAATGTGTGACACATTTTCTACATCAGAAGGTTACAAACCACGAAATCTCGGATTTAGTCTGGACACACGAAAAGTATGTCTAATGCAGCCCTATATTTTGACTTTCATGAATATTTTGGTTTAGTTTTGTTTATTTCATCTTTATGTTTAAATCCGAGACGATAGCCATAAATTTCTAACAAGTTTGAATCCTAATAATATTTTTAATGTTTGAAATATATTTTAGATTTGTAAAGTTATTGTTGAATTGATATGGTCGAGTACTAAAGATTACAGAGAGCGAAAATTTGCTTACCATAGTTAGAAACAAATAAACAAAGATGTGATATTAAATGTTCATACATTTAGCTGAGTCACCATTTACTGGACAAATACTTTATAGTTAATATAAATCATTAAAAGGTAATGTTTAAACAATAAAATATTGAGTTATAATTGTTGTTTATAAAATGTTAGTTAACTTGATTTGAAATAGAGGGAATAATAAATTTTAAGATTGTCAATCAATTCAGGAAAACTTTAATTTTATAGGATAAACTTTTATAGCACCAGATGATTGGTAGGGTGACATTAAATAAAAAAAAATTGAGAATACACGATATTGTTGGCTGAATTTAAAATGCCACAGTTTATCAAATTTGTGATAAACTTTATAGTTAATATAAATAATAAGAGGTAATGTTTATACCATAATATGATTATTGTTTATTAGGTGTTTTTTAACTTGATTTGATATAGAGGGAATAATAAATTTTTAGATTATCGCTCAATTCAAGATAACTTTAATCGTATAGGAAGAACTTATGGTACTTATATAGCACCTGAGATGGTTCGGTAGCGTTAAATTAAATGAAAATAAATATCAGTATAGAAATATGACGATGTTGTCTAAATATAAAATATCATAGTTCAGTAAATTTGTGAGAGTCCAGAATGTGGCGACTAGATATTAGCAACAATTTTGAACTATTTATTTTTATTCAAAGGTCCGAAGCTGTTATTGTTTTACATTCTGATTTTTAAGCAAATTGGTTATGTGATGTTAAAAATAATTTCCGAAAAGTAACTTTACATTAAGAAAGTTAAAATAGAAATAAGTAAAAAAATTAAAAAATATAATTTCAAATTTGAATATAAAATATAAGTAAATATAAAGTTAATGTTTGGAAATAATAAAACGTCAAGACACGACTTTCATATTAATTAACATAATATCTTAAAAACACACATATTTGTAGAAATAGACTACAAACAATTATATTTAACTAGATTGTTTAAACAAATAAAATAGCTCCCAGCTAGTAAAGCGTCACCTTTACAGAATTTCAACACTAAAATTAGGTGTTAGATTCCCCTCGGTAGGTTCAGCAGATAGCACGATGTGGCTTTGCCTTTAAAAAACATCCTAAACGCGAAGTCTAAACACTTATTTGAGTGGAGCTTCGAAATATTAAAATAAGAAAAGGAAAAATAAAAATAACAACTTTGAAGCATTTAATAGGGAAAATGTTAAAACTATGAAATTAGTGGTCAAAAGTTTAAGACCATACGAAACACAACTCCTAAACAGAGTAGGAAATGCCCAACAACTGGTTTGAGTAGTAAATCGCCCAGCTATCATTGCGAATAGCTTCAAATATTCGCTTTTGCGTGGTCGATATAAGAGTTTGCAGAAGGCTGGCTGGAATGTTTGTCCAAGATGGGTTCAAGAAGAACATGCACTGTTTCAAATTGATGTCTATTTCTATTGACGTTCCATGCCATCCATCCCCAAACATTTTCAAAGTGGTTCAATTCGGGCCAATTCGCTGGACGATCCAAAAGAATCACCATGAGAAAGTTCTTTGTCATGCGGGCATTGTTGATTGCAGCTTTGTTCTGCTGAAAGATGCAAACATTTTCATATAAGCGATGGCCTTAAGTCAATAACGATGCTCTCTCCAACAAACTCATGTCGCCAGCTGCTGTTGGACACCCCTAAAAAGCCTAAAGCTCCATTGTACCATAAAAGGAGAAAGCACCCCAGATCATGATGGAACCTCCTTATCGTGCCAGTAACATCGGAAGCCATCTGGGCTATCCAGGTTGAATATTTTCTCATCAGAGAACTAAACCTTTCTCCATTTTTCTACGTCTCATGTTTGGTGCTTCTCAGCAAAGTTTAACCATTTTTGGTATATGAGGAGACGTGGTCTTTGAAGACGTTTACGGTTTTTAAAGCTGTTTTCTTGTAGATGCCGTCTTATTGTTCTTGAGCTGCTGTCTACGTGCGTAAGGACTTTAAACTGTCTTGACAATCGTCTGATATCTTGCCGGACAACCTATCGAATTTTCCTGCTCAACTCCGGCTAAATATTCTTGGGCCGACTTATCGAAATTCTCGTTTCGTGTAACTTAGGGTGTCTTAAGAAATTTTCAACAGGAAATTTATCACATCCAATGTGCGATGGCACATTAAGAGAAAGATGTACCTTGTTCTTGCATCTCGACAATTCTGCCACGTTCAAATTCTCTCAGCTTTTCAGCCTTTCCCATGTTTTTACCCAAGGTAACACATGAGATATCAATGAGAGATGTTGACAACGCTAATGCTTGAACAAATATAAGTAAATTTAGTTTCACGTTTACCGATTAACGCTTCGTTTCAGTATGGTCTTAAACTTTTGACCAGTTAGTATTTAAACTAATCTCATAGTGTTCACATTTTTCTGTTAAATGCTGTAAACGTTGTTTTTATTTTTATTTTCATCTTTCGATGCTTTACTCAAATAAGTAGTCGAGTCTAACCACGTAAAATGCATATTTTTCTTTATATTTATTGGCCTTAAGATTTTGGCCAGCAGTGTGAATATACCATGTTTGTTTCTTTGTTTAATGTAATAGAAAAATTGAATGCTAAAAGTTTTGTAAACACTGTTTTATCTTGATTCCTTTTATTTAGTCTGGACTCACGAAAACTATGTCAAATGTGGTTTTAAATGCTGACTTTCATGAAGTTTTTAGCTCAGTTTTGTTTATTTCACCTTATTTGTCAAATCCGAGGCAAAAGACGTAGATTTCTAACAAGCATATATCCTAAAAATATTATTTAATGTTTAAAATATATTCTAGATTTGCCAAGTCATTGTTGAATTGATAGGGTCAAGTACTAATGATTGCAGATAACGAAAATTTTTCCTCGTCATGGTCAGAGGTAAATAAACAATGGTGTAATATTACATCTTTATACATTTTGCTGAGTCATCATTTAATGCAGAAATACTTTAATGTTAATCTAAATAATCAATAGGTAATGGTTAAACTTTAGGACATCAAATTAGGATTGTAGTATTTGAGATTTGTAGTAGTAGTTTCACTCCACCTGATTTGAAATAACAGGAACAGTAAATTTTCATGTTGTTATACAATTTAGTATAATTTTATGTGCGTTGAATAAAATTATGTTACTTTTGAATGACTTACGCTGATTTGGAGGGTATCATTATGTACACAAAATTCACTATAGACACATGATACTGTTGTCTGAACTAAAAGGTAATCGTCTATCAAATTTGTGAAACTCGAGAATGTAGCATCTGGTATTCAAAACAATTTCGATCTATTTATTTTTATTCAGTGACCCTGAACTGTTATTTTTCTCTGACAAACTGATCCTTATGGAAATTGTTTTTGAAACATGGAACAATAATTTCGCGAAATGGTTTACTTGGTTATGTCGAGAAAACCCACTTTTGGAAAAAAAATATACATGTAAAAATATTCGTTTGGGTTGAAAAAAAAATTTTACGTAGAGGAGCCTAACGTAAAAAAGAATTTGAATCAAAACGAGCAGTTTTTACATGTAAATTGATTATCTCTTTGCTTTTTTATTTCGTGCTAACAGCACGAAAACTGCATGCGCTAGACGTCCCTAGTTTAGCAGTGTGAGACTAGAGGGAAGGCAGCTAGTCATCTCCAACCACCTCTAATTCTTGGGTACTCTTTTACCAACTAATAACGAGATTGATTATAAAGTTATAACGAACCACAGCTGAAAGGGTGAACATATTTTTTGCAATTGAGTTTCGAAACGGCGACTCTCAGATTATGTGTCGAACGCCTTAACTCAGCTGACCATTTGAAGAAATTAATATGTTATCAAGATCGCTTAAAACAGAAATAAGTGAAAAAATTGAATATAAAAATTTAAAATTGGAAAAAAAAAGTGAAATTGGAATCACCTTGTGAAACGACTTGGATATTAATTTATATAACTTGTTAAAGTAGAAACACATTTATTTCTAGAGAATATACTACAAACAATTATATTTTACTCGTGTGTTTCAAGAAGTAAAGTAACTGTATAAATGAAACAAGCAAATGCGACTTCATAATATACGAATTAGACACATGAGTGTTTAATCATTGATGTAATTGTTTGAGTATTTTGGTCGATCTTCTTTCAGTAATAATTTTCGGCCACTGTTAAAGTATCCCAGACATTTTGATACATTTTTAAAGCGTTAATTTTCTCCGTTTTGTACGAACGTTCTCTGATGGATTTCAGCCAATGACGGGGTTTTGAAAGAGAAAAAATAAATTACATATTTCTTTTCATTTTAACTCCACCATGACTCATAGAAAGAAATCCGGAATTTTAACTTTCACGAGTGAATAGTTTGTTTGTTTTATAATTTTGCGCAAAGCAACACAAGAACTATCTTCGCGTGAATGAATGCAAATATTAATATAATCTTTCTCGGCAACATGTATTATATACAAAAATATTTCTCTACCGTTAATACCGAACGATAAGTCTTCCGGCTAAAGTCGAAAAACTTTGGGTTTGGATACTTGTGATGCGAAAACCACAAGTACAACAATGTGTTATTTTGTGTTTAAGAACAACGACAACAATGTTGAAATTTATCACAAGGATAAATGTCTCACAGTTTATAAGCATTTTAATACCTTATGGTCGAATTTTAGTTTGTTTTTAATTTATGATTTTTTATTAGTTACGCAGCCCAACTGACTTTCAAGTTTGATGAAATTCCAAAAACGGTAAAAAAAATCTTTGTGTTACGTTTGAAAGTGTTAATAATTTAATAAAAACCTTAAACGCAAATGAAACTAAAAATAGTTAACACTGTCAAGATTTAGAAGTTACTTTTAAAAGAGAAAATTATACAAATATGATATTAAAACACTTATTTTACGTTTATTACTTGTTTGTGTTTTGATATCTTATTGATTTAAAGAAAAACATGTTACTGGATTTAAACTATTTATGGTTTGTTTGTTGTTGGCCTGGCATGGCCGAGCGCGTTAAGGCGTGCACTCGTAATCCGAGGGTCGCGGGTTCGCGCCCCCTTCGCGCTAAATATGCTCGCCCTCCCAGCCGTGGGGGTGTATAATGTGACGGTCAATCCCACTATTCGTTTGTAAAAGAGTAGCCCAAGAGTTGGCGGTGGGTGGTGATGACTAGCTGCCTTCCCTCTAGTCTTACACTGCAAAATTAGGGACGGCTAGCACAGATAGCCCTCGAGTAGCTTTGTGCGAAATTCCAAAAACAAACAAACAAAACATTGTTTGTTGTTAAAAATTTACATAGTAAGCTCTCTCTGGCGTGACGTCGGGACAACAATGATTTTAAAAGTCTCGGCTGGAGCAGCTTGTGTTTCGTATCAAAGCGGTGGTGTAACAACTTACACCGAACATTATAGAGGATTCTATAGTACACCCCATTAAGTCGTGCAAAGATATATCGATTCCGGGTAAGAAAAAATATGCACTTAAATACCGACATGGTGTAATGAAATATAAATTCTTTTGTGGGTGGGAACCTGGAGAGGCACGTGACAGAGTATGGTTTTCGACGAGTTTGAAGGGTCATTTGAAATGCTAGAATTCAATTTCGTTATCCCATTCGATTAAAGACGTTCAAACTTTCCCTCATTGGGAGTACTTTGTAAAGGACGCGCCAGTTTTAAACAGTAAATAACCATCAATATGGAGTACGGTCACTCGGCCCGAAATAACACCAAATATCATCGTTGCGAAGGATGATACTGCCCTATCCTGTAAGCTCACTCCTGGATTAATGGTTCGATAAATACCATAAGATAACAAATTGTGGGGTCATTAACTGACACGAAGTACTTACTACAAGCACGATTAAATAATGGATGTGAAGACTGATCGTCCCCAAGCAGATTATTCAAGAAGCTGCACGCAAACCGCTGAATTATCTTGAATGTTTCACACGGTAGATAAAGTTGCAAGAATTTTCTCAATAAATAGAGGTTGTTGAAAAAGAGAAAACTAATTATTACTATTGTAACACACGAAACAGTTTACAAACCGTAGTTGTTGAGGAGAATTACCCCGAAGATGGAAATAGCTGGTGAGTTATTTTCTTGTTTACTTGAAAGTTGCTAATCGTAGAGTACACTGTTAAAACTTAGGTTTAGAGAATAATACAAACACTTTTAACTCATGTCAATACTGAGTTCCATTAGTACTTGTCTGAACTGAAATAAGATTGATAGTTGTAGAGATATAAATACAAAGTTTTGTACTCTCATGAAAGTAAATTTACTCCAAAATGAATTGTTAGTTCATGTAAATACATGTGTAAAACTGACATATTTTACGTCAGTTATCAGAAATGAGCTATTTTGATCAGTTCATCATGGTGCTGTTATCTTAAATCTGATCATTCGATGTTGCATTTCATCCAACACACGTGTGTTAATTCTACGGAATAGAAAGTGTTATTTAAAAAAAATAAAGTTTTTTTTGATTATTTCAGACGTACCTTTTAATTTTGTAAACTTAATTTTGAAAGCTTCAATTTTCAACAAAAAAAAAATCAGTCATGCGACGAAGGATAAAAAATTAACTTTTGAAAAAAAATTTTGACCAAGGATTGGTGACAACAAATCTATTAAAAGACATGAGTGACATATAAAGAAATAATTTTGAAAAAAAAATTAAGCAGATATTTTTTTATTGTGTGTAAAATGTACTTGGAATTTATTTTAAAATAGGCTAATCAAAGAAAGACGTAAACTGTTGTACATGCGTCGTTACTTGTCGCTGTGAAAATGGAAGATGTAATGTGTCTGTTACTACAGGGTGGTCGCTAGAAAGGCGGAAAATTTGAGGGTCAGATGAGATCGTGAATAAAATGCGTGCTTACTCATTTCTATTTTCATTTCTTTACATCATGAATAAAATGCATGATTTTAATAATATTGAGTATCTATGAGTGTAATTTCACATATGCCTTTAAAGAAACTTTGTAAAAGTTATTCTTTTTAAAAATATATAGCTGTTTGACAAATTTTCCGCTTTTGTAGCGACCACCCTGTGACGCATCTAAATGTTTTACAGAAGCTGAAGAGGGAAAAAACAAATGTACAGTTACTGTTGTTTGTGAATGCAAAGATGCTCGTTGTAGTCCAGACTGTAAGAAGGAGTCATGCCAGGATTGTGTAAAAGCCAAAAAGAAGAACAGCTGCGTTTCTAACGTTACCTGTTGGTGTGAAAACGGAAAGATGAAATGTGTTTCTAACTGCAATGGTAACACTTCTCAGTGTTGTGAAGAAGGTAAGAGGGGAAAGGATAAATGTGTTGTTACTTGTCAGTGTTGAAAAAAGAATGATTAATCAGATACTATTGAACGTTTAATGTTAGTGAATTGTTTGAGTGAGAAACGCTTAAAGTGATGGTACGGATTAAAAGGAGAATATTAATTTTATAATGACATGCGTGACTTGAATGTGTAACGTTAAAGTAAATATTCTTCAAATTATCAGAGACAGTTAGTAGTTTATCACACTGAATATCCGATAAAAGTATGTTGGTTCTCATTGTCATTCGATAAATATTATTTTATATATTTGAACATTTCAGTTAAGGGCTGAAAATGATTTGTTATATAATTAGCTAGATATATGAAACATGCTGAAATATATTGATGTCAAAACCTTAATTTCTTTAATCAGTATACCTTATATAGACGGGTACTATTGGATTTTTATAATATCTCAAAACCAATTCGTGACTAAGGAATCGATATGAATAATCATAGAATTTTTTAAGAATATAATTTTACGATGTTGAAATAATAAAAGAAAGATGACACTATATTACTGTATGAAATTTTATTGTATCGGCAGTGATTTTATTCTGATAATATCAGAATATGGAGTTCGATTTATTACAATGGTAAGTTCAGATAAACTTGTATTTAACTTTGTGTACAGACAAAACTCGTTATTTTGATATATTATCCCAATTACCATACACGAAATTGGTTTAACTTAAATTTACTAAGCTGTCTATTATCACTGACAGATATGTATTTTTTTAATTGTTTTGATATTCGTGCTAAACTACACGACGACTTCTCTACCATTCTTCTGTAATTTACGAGGGACATACTAGAGGGAAAGGAACCTGTCATCATCAAGAAATTGTAAGACTAACCTACACATTAAACACAACCACGATGAAATAGTAAAGGATATTGTGTGGAAGTGATAATCGAATTCGTGACCCAAATATTTCTGGTCCAACGTTTTACCTTGTGGCCATAACAGGTTCATTTCTTTAGAAGAGAAAGTAACAGATGATTATGGAGTATCTTTTTATTTTTGTTTAGCTGTTCATCTTCCCAGAAAGTGTGGATATGATCTGGTACACCTTGAATACCTAAATTGTATTTACCGTTGTTTTCTTTATCCACAGTTTTATCTTATCTAATGCAATAACTTGTATTCAGAAGGTTAACAGTGCAATTCATCTTATCAGTAGCTTGGTTCATGTATCAGGCAAATGCCCTTACATAGTTTAATTATAAATTAATGTACATGTAACCTAACACAGTAAAAGCTAAATAGTGAGCTATAATTAATTCAAAAGTGATATTGTACCAAGTACAATTTGATAATTGTCTGTTTTTGAATTTCGCACAAAGCTATTTGAGGGCTATTTGTGCTAGCAGTCTTTAATTTAACACTGTAAGATGAGAGTGATGGCAACTAGTCATCACCATGCGCTAACATTGCTTTACTCTGTTACTAACGAATAGGGGATTGATCGTCACATTATAACGCCTCCACGGCTAGGAGGGAGCGAGCATGTTTGACGTGACTCGGGAGCGAACCCGTGACACTGAGATTACGAAGCGCTTGGCATACCGGGCCCACAATTTAATAATTGACCGACATGATCAGAGAATAAATAAAGGTCATGAGTCAGCGCTGTCTAGGTCTGCAACATTTAAACTGGTAAAAGTGAAATTAAATGTGTAATAATGTGTAAAATACATTACAGCTGACTCGAGATATTTCACAACAACTTCCAGAGCGTAATTTAAATTACGTGAAACGAAAATTACTAACAACCAAGAGTTTAGGGTTCGTCAAGTACACCTTTATTTCAAAATGTCGATCATAACTTATGACATACGGACCATCATATACTACTTACTTATTTCTATAGGATTCGTTACTGTCGTAACGTAATTATTTTAGAAAGGAAAATTACAAAACTCTTATCAAAAAGTAAATTAGTTATGGTTGCAAATTAAATAGTCAGTTTATTCAAATACATGGTTATCTCAAGAAACCACCAACATGTTTGTCATGCTTCGAAATTTTGTGAAACTGACCAAACATACTTTACATCAGTGAACAAAATTGAGCTATTTTTATCAGTTCATTATGATGCTACTATATTAAATCTGAATATAAGATGTTGCATTTTATCCAACAGACAAGTGTTAATTCTACGAAATAGAAAGTGTTATTTTCACACGTTTTTGTAAATATTTAAGACGTACTTTTATTTTCTAATTTAATTTGTATGAGGTCCATTTTTGACAAACAGATTATACGATCGAGTATCGGTCACAACATAAGCAAGTTTTAAAACCATTGAAAAACATGTGTAACAAATATAATACATAAGTATAATTGGAAACAAAATTAAACAGCAATTTTATTCTATTAAAAGTGTCACTGAAATTTTTATATAGGTGAAACAATGAAAGACGACAGTTGTTGTGTATGTGTCGTAATTGTCGCTGTGAAAATAGAAAGATGAAATGCGTCCGTAATTGTAAATGATGACAAATCTCAATATTGTACTGAAGCTGAAAAAGAGAAAAACAAATGTACAATCACTGTCGTTTGTGAATGTGGAGATGCACGTTGTAGTCCAGACTGTAAAAAGGAGTCATGCCAGGATTGTGTAGAGACCAGAAGGAAGAACAGCTGTGTTTGTAACGTTACCTGTTGGTGTGAAAACGGAAAGATGAAATGTGTTTGTAACTGCAATGGTAACACTTCTCAGTGTTGTGAAGAAGTTAAGAGAAGAAAGGATAAATGTGCTGTTAGTTTTCAGTGTTGAGAAAAGAATGGTTAATCCTATATTACTGAACTTTTAATGCTCGTGAAATGTTTGAGTGAGAAACACTTAAATTGATTGTACGAATAAATAAGAGGATATTAATATTCTGATGACACACGTAACTTGAATGTGTAACGTTACCTGTTGGTGTGAAAACGGAAAGATGAAATGTGTTTTTAACTGCAAGGGTAACACTTCTCACTGTTGTGATAACGAAAAGGATAAATGTGCTATTACTTGTGAGTGTTAAAGATGAAAGGACTATTCTTATACTACTGAAATTTTAATGATCATGAATTTGTTGACTGATTAAAACAAACACTTGAATTAACGTT
Source organism: Carcinoscorpius rotundicauda (assembly GCA_011833715.1). Taxonomy (NCBI): domain Eukaryota; kingdom Metazoa; phylum Arthropoda; class Merostomata; order Xiphosura; family Limulidae; genus Carcinoscorpius; species Carcinoscorpius rotundicauda. Next base: position 78,625,429 of record CM022400.1, on the reverse strand, counting down.
ATGGATTAATAGCGAGAGAAAATTAATTTAAAGAAGATATATAAGTAATTTAAAACTGTAATATATATATTTCACTGTATTCTAGAGAGACGGTTAGTACTATATTGAACTGAATACCGATTATAATCTATGTTGGTTCTTTTTTAATTTAATAAATTTCATTATGTAAAGTTTAATTGTTTAATTTATGACAGACAATTATTTACATAATTAGCTAGCAAGATAAATCAAACATAGTGAAGTCATAATGTTTATGTTTTGTAATTTTTTCTTTTTCAGTTTAATATTTCTACTATCAACAGACTGATACCACTTGATTTGTGAATGAGTAATCAATATAAAAAGATATAGTGGCTTTTAAGAATACAATTTTGTAATGTTGAATTAATCAAATAAACTATATGAAATCCTTGTATAAACTTTTATTGGTCACCAGTATTCTTCATCGAATAATATCAGAATGTGAATTTCTATTTTTTGATATATTGTGCAAATAAAATAACACACAGTTTGAGTCTCAAAAAAACACACCGATTTTTTTTGTATAGAAATTCATTATCATTACCACAATGTAATTTGAAATTAGATAAGAAATTTCTAAACTTTCAATTTGATACTCACTACTTGTTTTTATTGTTTAGAATTTTCCATAAAGTTACACGACTCTAATTTAATAGTTAAAAACTGGAAAGAAGGCAGATAGTTATGATGAGTTCCCACCATCTGTTGTACAGCTTGAGGATTCCTTTTATGATTGTCATTTTACCTTTATCCAGAGGTTCATTTGTTCTCTTGTTACATCTACTATCCAGGATATCATCAGTGGAACTTCTCTTGCCTGAAAACTGGTTCATATGTCAGGCAGATGAAGTTACATATTTTAAAAATATACTAATTTAATAGAAACATTTATTACAATTCTGTGTTTGTACTTGTAATTCAAGTCGTACTAGCTATAATATAATTAAAGCTTTAACCAAACTAAATTGATGTCGTACTTATTAAAATTTTAATTTGATTAGAGAAGAGAGACGTTCCTTGAACTTGGAAAGCAAGGTGGTGCACCAAACCAGTTTGCACCGGTCTTATTCTTAGAATAATATTAGAGCACTCAACAAAGAAGGCCGTAATCAACTGTCCAGTGGATTCTGTGAGCATGCCTTATTAGTTTTCTTTTTTGCTTTGCTAAAAAAATATTATGTTCTTATACCCAACCTAAATATTTACATACCAAAAGGCCGATTTTTTAATATAACTTATACTTTAAACTGACAACTGAATTTCAGACAATGTTCAAGTAACCTGACCTGTAACATGGAAAATGGTAACAGTTGTTTACAAAGCTGAATCAATGTATTTTTCAATAAATATTTTAGATCATTATTTATATTACATGAAACAAATAGTGGATTAACCACAAAGTTATAACACCCACACGGCTGTAAGGGGCCATCATGTTTAGTATGAAGTGGATTCGAACCCGTAACCATCGGATTTTGAAGAGCGCGCACAAACCACATGACCATAGCAGGCCATATTTCGTCATAGCAGCCGTCGGGTAAAAAGGTGCAATCTCTTATTTAAATTTTTTATCACAGCTTACGATACAATGGAGCGTCAGAAACTATTTACTTGCGTATTATTATAGGTGTTTAAGTTATTTTCATAACAATTATATTGTAATAGCTTTACTTCAGAGAAAAGTTTCAAAAATAAGATAATTTAATTCTAGTGATTCTACTATGATAATAAACTTGAGTAATTTTGCACCAGCCATATTTTTAAGATTGTAAAAATAACTTAGCCCAAGAAACAGAAATATTCGATATTATTTTATATTCTATTAATGTATGAAATAATAATGCATATTTATATTAAATATGAATATTAGGAAGATTTATTGTTCCACAGTAGAGTATGTATTTTTCAGTGTAAATAAATTATGAAAACAAAAGTATTACAAGGTCTATATCTTGTTAGAGTAACGTATGTAATGTGAATTAATACGCGAGAAAAAAGAATTTTCTACCCCAGATTGTATGTCACATAAACACGTGAAATATATTCTTCAAAACATTACGTGAAGGATGTCAATTTTTGACTTCACACGTGGTAATTTTAGAACAAAATATAACTGAAAGATACCCTAACATATAATATTCCTTAATTAAATTATATATTTAGTGCATGTCATATTTTTGTCTTCACACCATGACGGAAACATAAGTTAGCGTTGAAGCTGTAGTCTCCAATTTTTTCTTTAGATTTACTCCTGTAGAACGTGAAAACGGAATTTGAACGTAATGCAAACTTAAATAAAACATTAATTATTGTCAAAATATTTTGATCGACTTATCTGTTCTACAACATCTCCGATAGAGTCGTAATACTGAGACGTTGATTCAAGTAAATAAAGAATATTTAATAAGTTGGCCTGCTATTCCACAATGTAACGTATCTGCGTTCCAGCATTTATTAGGTTTACTATATGACTGACACTATACAACAACAGCTAAAAATCATATTCCTAATTAAAGATAAAATTTCTACATTACACAATGCTACTTAAAGAATTAAATGTTTGTAGTAAATTAATGGTACTAAAATGCGTTATAAATATAACAATATCCTAAAATTTCTAGAGGTAAGGATAGCTGTACACATCAACAATCTCTTATTTTATGGTGGGATTTGATCGTCATTAAATAGTTCAACAACATTTATAAAGGTTTTTTAAAGTGAACCACAAATCTTGTGATTTAATCCTGAGACACGAATCACATAAGGCATGATGTTTTGGATTTCATGGAGGTTTTAATTTTTTTCTGTGAAATTTTTAAACGCCACAATACTCTGAACACCAATACTTAACTAAATTATAAAAGAGAAACGCAATCCGTCCAACTTTCTGAATTCCGTGTTTTCGTGGTCGAACACCTTTGGAAGTAAAGTGTATTTTTGGGCGGTAAAATATCTAATTTGTTTTTTAATTATATAAATATTTTGATATTCCTAATACCAGGAGCTGTGATATCTTTCTTTATCTTTCAAAATATCAGTCTCGTTCACTTGCATTCTATGTAAAAAATTAATTGTTGAAACAATTCAATTTGTTTTAAGCTATGGTGAAGCATTCAGTTGAGAGAGTAGCTGGTAAAAGAGTATCCCAAGAGTTGACGGTTGTTAGTGATGACTATCTTCCGTCGTTTGATAGTGCACAATTAGTGACGGCGAGTCCAGATAGCCTTAATGGAGGTTTGCACGAATGTGAAAAACAAACAAACCATTTCTGTAACAGAAAAAGTAAAAGACGTTTCTCGTCAGTTCAAATTACACAAACACCAGTTTAAATTTGAAATTTGTAAAGTCATTGTTGAATTAATATGGTGAGGTATCAAAGTACCATAATAAAAAATGATACAATACGCAATAAAAAAGTTCGTCTTTAGATCTCTAAATTTGTTTTCTCTTTGGTCATTGCAAAACTATTATAGAATTTAACGAGTATAGGTCGAGGAAGATTTTCCTTATACCAGAAGCTGTGATATCTTTCTTTATCTCTCCAAATATCAGTCTCGTTGACTTTCATTCCATGTAACAATTAAACTATGTTTAATGCAGCCACATATTTTGACTTACCTGAATATTTTGGTTCCGTTTTTTATTATTTTACCTTACTAGATAAATCCGAGACGAGAGTCATATATTTCTAACAAGTTTATATCCTAAAAATATTATTTAATGTTTTAAATATATTTTATATTTGCAAAGTCATTGTTGAATTGATGGGATCAAATACTAAAGATTGCAGATAAAGAAAATCTGCTTTGTCATTGTCAGAGACAAATAAACAAGGTGTGATATTAAATTTTGATTCATTTTGCTGAGTCACCATTTACTGGTCAAATATTTTATGGTTAATGTAAATCATTAAAATAATGTCTAAACTATAAAATATTGAGTTATGATTATTCTTTATTAGATGTTTTTTATCTCATTTAAAATAGAGGGAATAATAATTTTTTGATTGTTATTCAATTCAGGATAACTTTAATTCTATAAGATAAACTTATAGTACTTTTATAGCACTTGAGGTGATTGGAAGCATGACATTAAATAAAATGAAAATTCAGAATATTTTCATGATACTGTTGGCTGAATTAAAATTTTCACATTTTATCAAATTTGTGAAAGTCCAGAATGTTACAACTAGTTATTTAAAACAATTTTAAACGAGTTATTTTTATTCAGTGTCTTAAAACTGTTATTCGTTCACAAACTAATGATTAAGCAAATTGGTTTTTCAACGTGGAATAATAATTTTCTGAAATTAACATGATATTAAAAAAGCTTCAAATAGAAATAAGTGAAGGAAATAAGAATATAATTTAAAATCTAAATATAAAAATGTAAATAAATATAAACTTGATGTTTGGAAATAATAAAACTTTGTGAAAGGAGTTGAATATTCATTTACACAACCTGTTAAAAAAGGCGACTACAAATATATCTAGAATAGACTACAAAAATTATATTTTAGTGGTGTATTTCAAGAGGAAATATAATTCAATAAATGAAACAATCTAATTGTTATCTGCCCGTTAATGGATGAAATGGTTAAATACAATCTCTGTTAGAAACATGTAATACACAAAAATGTTTCTCTACTTTTAGCTCGTAACGGTAAGCTTCAAAGCTAATGGCACTAAAACTTCGGTTTGGATACTCGTGATGGGAAAAACATAATAACGTCGTGATGTAAATTTGTGTTTAGAAAAAAACAAATGTTGATATTATTACAAAGATAAATTTCATTTTGGTACGTCGTTGTCAAGTTTTATTATGTTTCGTTTTGATCTTTGTGATATTTATTTGTTTTTGAGCCCAACTAATTTTTAAATTTGACGAAGTGTCAGAAAATTAGCGTAAAAAACAAATATTTATGCCACATTTTGAAGGGCTACTAATTTAATAAATATCTCACTCCAGAAACCTTTCAAACTTTTTTTTTTATTTAGGTGCTTTACTCTCTACCGAAAGAGCCAAAACGTACTTTAGTTTGTATGTATTGAGAAAGTTTTCAATGCTAGAAATTACTTTCATGTAATATCGCACAGGAACTTTTTTACAAGCATCAGGAATTGCCAAGTTTAAGAAATTGGCAATGCAGTGTACAAAGGGTGCAAGTGGGAATTTATCAGCTATGTGTTTCTGGACACCATTGAATTCCCTACTTATAGAGGTAGCCCTTTCGTACCTTTACCCTCTCAGGTAAGTCATGTTAATACCATATTTTGTCAGATTGATTATGATAAAACCAACAAAGTTTCTGTCTGTCACATCACCATCAGGTATAAATTGCAAAACATCTTCTCTCATTGCAACAGAGTTGTCATTGGCAAGCAAATATCTAACACACAGAAAAAACTGTTCAATGCATGAAATATCTGTTTACATTTAAATTGTTTATTTGTTTGTTTTTTAATTTCGAGCTAAGAACACAAAGGTTACATGCGCCAGCCGTCCCTAATTTAGTAGTGTATGACTAGAGGGAAAGCAGCTGGTCTTGAAATATAAAAGTGAAATAGAAATCAACTTTGTTAAGTGACTTGGATATTAATTTATATAACTTGTTAAACAAACAGGAACACACATATATATATAGAATAGACTACAAACAATTATATTTTACTTGCGTGTTTCAAGAAGTAAAGTAACTTAATAAATGAAACAAGCTATTGTGACTTTACAATTCACGAATAAGACACATCAGTGTTTCATCATTGATGGAATTGTTTGAGTATTTTGGTCGATCTTCATTCACTAATAACGTTCGGCCATTGTCAAAGCATTCAAGACATTCTGATACATTTTTAAATCGATAATTTTCACGATCTTGTGCGAACATTCACTGTTGGATTTCAGCCAGCGACACAGTTTTGAAATACAAAAAATAAATTACATATTTCTTCTCTTTTTAACTACACCGTGAGTCATGGAAAGACATCCGGAATTTTAACTTTGACGAGTGAGTAGTTTGTTTGTTTTTTAATTTTGCGCAAAGCTGCCCAAGAGCTATCTGCGCGTCAATGAATGCAAATTGTTATACAATCTCTTTCCGTAATGTGTAATATATACAAAAATATTTCTTTACCTTTAATACCGAACGTGACTTTTCCGTGTTAAGGCAATAAACCTTGGGTTTGGATACTTGTGATGAGAAAACCGTAAATAAACTATAATGTAATTTTGTGTTTAAGAAAAAAAAAACAAATGTTGAGTACTGTTACAGGAACAAAAATCTCATAGTTTATAAACATTTTAATACCTTGAGGTAGAATTTTAGTTTTTTTAATTTATTAGTTACGCAGCCCAACTGACTTTCAAATTTCACGATATGTCAAAAAGGGTGTAAAAAATAAAGAAATCTTAGTATTACGTTTGAAAGTGTCAATAATTTAATAAAAAACTTTTACGCAGATTAAACTAAAAATAGTTAACAGTGTCAAGATTTAGAAGTTACTTTCAAAACAGAAAAATTAAAAAATTATAAAATTAAAACATATTTTACGTTTATTACTTGTTTGTGTTTTGATATCTTATTCATTTAAAGAAAACATGGTACTGGATTTAAACTATCTTTGTTTTGTTTGTTGTTAAAAAATTTACATAGTAAGCTTTCTCTCGCGTGACGTCGGGACAATAATGATTTTAAAAAGTCTCGGCTCGAGAAGCTTTTGGTCCGTGTTAAGGCGGTGGTGTAAGAACTGATACCGAATCTTAGATAGGATTCTATAGTACACCCCAGGAACTCGGGCAAACATAAATCGATGACGGGCAAGAAGAATTATGTTCTTAAACACCGACATGGTGTAATAAAATGTAAATTATTTGGTTCCTGGGAACCTGGACACAGTATGGTTTTCGCCGAAATCGAAGGTTCATAAGAAATGCGAGATACCAATTTTGTTTTCCCATCCGATTAAACACGTTGAAACTTTCTCTCATCGGGAGTACTTTGTAAACGACGCGCCAATTTTAAACCTGTAAATAACCGTTAATATGGAGTTCCGTCATTGGCCCCTAAATGACACCAAATATTATGGTCGCGAAGGATCATACTGCCCTATCCTGTAAGTCCACTCCGGGGTTAATAGTTAGATAAATACCCCAAGATTACAAGTTGCTGTGGTCATTAACTGGCACGTACCACTTATTCCAAACACGATAAGATAATGGATGTTATGACTGATTGTTTCTCAGCAGATTTTTCAAGCAGATGCACACGAACCGCTGAATTATCTGTAATGTTTCACACGGCACATTATGTTGCAAGAATTTTCGAAATAAATAGAGGTTGTTCAGAAAGAGAAAGCTAATTATTACTATTGTAACACACGAAACAGTTTACAAACCGAAGTTGTTGAATAGAATTACCCTGAAAATGGAAAAATCTGGTAAGATATTTTCATGTCTACATGAAAGTTACTACTCATGGGGCATACTGTTAAACTTTAGCTTTAGAGAATAATGCAAACACTTTTACCTCATATAATACTGAGTTCCATAAACACTTGTCTGAACTGTTATAAGATTGATAGTTGTAGAGATATAAATACAAAGTTTTGCACTCTTATCAATGTAAGTAAATTAGCTGCAAAATGAATAGTTAGTTCATGTAAATACATGTGTATCAAGAAAACGCCAACATGTTTCTTCCGTTCCCCGATTTGTAAAACTAACAACATATATTTTACGTCAGTCATTAGAACTGAGCTTTTTTTATCAGTCCATCATAATGCTGTATTCTTAAAACTGAATATTTGATGTTTCACTTAATCCAACAACAGACATTTGTTAATTCTCCGGAAGAGAAAGTGTTATTTTGAAAAAAAGTTTTCTTAAATTTGTAGACTTTTTTTGTAGACTTAATTTTGAAAGATTCATTTTTGAAAAAATAGATGTAGGTTATACGACCAAGGATACAGAAATAATTTTGAAAAAAATTAAGCAGGAATTTGTTATTGTATGAGAAGATTTAAAGAAATAAATTTTTATACAGGTGAAACAATGAAAGAGAATAAGTGTTGTACATGTGTCGTTACTTGTCGCTGTGATAATGAAAAGATGAAATGCGTCTGTAAATGTAATGATGACCCATCTCAATGTTGCACTGAAGCTAAAGACGGGAAAAACAAATGTACAATTACTCTTGTTTGTGAATGCAAAGATGCACGTTGTAGTCCAGACTGTAAGAAGGAGTCATGTCAGGATTGTGTAGAAGTCAGAAAGAAGAACGGATGCGTTTGTAACGTTACCTGTTGGTGTGAAAACGGAAAGATGAAATGTGTTTGTAACTGTAATGGTAACACTTCTCGGTGTTCTGAAGAAGGTAAGAAGGGAAAAGATAAGTGTATTGTTAGTTGTCAGTGTTGAGAAAGAAAGGATTAATCCTATATTACTGAGCTTTTAATGTTCGTGAATTGTTTGAGTGAGAAACACTTAAAGTGATGGCACGTATCGATAAGAGAATATTAATTTTATGATCACATGGGTAACATAATTGTGTAACGTAAATATTTTTCAAATCTTTCTCAGTATGAAAGACAATTAGTAGCTGATCACACAGAATACCGATAAAAGTATATTGGTTCTTTATCTAATTCCATAAATATTATTATATATATATTTTAAATTTTTAGTTAGGGGCTGATAAGAATTTGTTATATAATTAGCTATATATATCAAACATACTTCAAGGTATTGATGTTAAAATGTTAAATTCTTTTATACATTTTATTTTAATCAGTATACCTTTTGCAGACGGATACTATTGGATTTTTGTAATGTCTTGAAACCAATTCGTGACAAAGGAGACGATTTTGGTATCTTTAGAGAATATTTTTGAGAATACAATACTAAATTACCGTATAAAAGTGTTTGATCGGCAGTGACCTTATTCTGATAATATGAATATAAGGAGTTCGATACTTTACGATAGTAAGTTCAGCTAGACTTGAATGAAGCTTTGCGTACAAACAAAACTTGTTATTTTAATATATTATCGCACATACCATATGGGAAATTGATTTAGTTTAAAATTACTAAGCTTTATTTTATCACTGACAGATATTTATTTGTTTTTTGATTTTATATTCGTGCTAAACTACACGAGAACTTCTTTACTGTTCTTCTGTAATTTACGAGGGACATACTAGAGGGAAGGGAACCGGTCATCATCCACAAATTCTAAAACTAACCTACACATAAAACATTACAACGATGAAATAGTAAAGGATATTGTGTGGAAGTGATATTCGAATCGGTGACCCAAATATTTCTGGTCGAACGTTTTATCTTGTGCCATAACAGATTCATTTCTTCAGAAGAGAAAGTAACCGATGTTTATGGAGTATCTAACATAGTTTGGATACAAACTAATGTACATGTAACCTAACGAAGTTAAAGCTTAATTTTAACCTATAACCAAACCAACGTGATATCGTACCTAGTACAATTTGATGAGTGACCGATATCAGAGAATAAAGGTCATGAGCCAGCGATGTCTAAGTCTGTAACATTTAAACAGGTAAAAGTGAAATTAAATAAGTAATAATGTGTAATATACTAGATGTTAGTAAAGCTGATTCAAGATATTTTACAACAACTTACAGCCAGTTATTTAGATTACGTTGAACGAAAATTACTAACACTCTAGAATTGAGGGTTCGTTAAGTGCACCAAGTTATAATTTCTTTATGTAACAAAGTATCGTGAAGGTGGGAAGGCACCTTCTCCACATCAAACTGTCGACCAAAGCTTAGGAAAAAGGACCATCAGATACTACTTACTTATTTCTATAGGTTTCGTTACTGTCGTAACATAATTATTTTAGAAAGGAAAATTACAAACCTCTATTCGAAAAGTAAATTATTTATGATTGCAAATTAAATAGTTAGTTTATTCAAATACATGGTTATCACAAGAAACCACCCACATGTTTGTCACTCTTCGAAGTATTATGAAACTGACCAAACATACTTTACATCAGTGAACAGAATTGAGCTATTTTTATCAAATCATTATGATGCTATTACATTAAATCTTAATATTAGATGTTGCATTTCATCCAACAGACGAGTGTTGATTCTACGAACTAAGAAGTGTTATTTTCACACGTTTTTGTAAATATTTAAGACGTACTTTTAATTTACTAATTTAATTTGTATAAGGTCCGTTTTTTACATACAGATTATACGATCGAGTATCGGTCACGACTTAAGCAAGTTTTAAGACTATTGAAAGAAGAGAAACAAATATAATACATAAGTAACATTGAAAATAAAATTGAACAGTAATTTTATTGTATTAAAAGTTTTACTGAAATTTTTATGTAGATGAAACAATGAAAGACGACAGCTGTTGTACATGTGTCGTTACTTGTTGCTGTGAAAAAGGAAATATGAAATGCGTCTGTAACTGTAAGGATGACACATCTCAATGTTGTACTGAAGCTAACGACGAGAAAAACAAATGTACAGTTACTGTCGTTTGTGAATGTGGAGATGCACGTTGTACTCCAGACTGTAAAAAGGAGTCATGCCAGGATTGTGTGGAGGCCAGAAAGAAGAACAGCTGCGTTTGTACCGTTACCTGTTGGTGTGAAGACGGAAAGATGAAATGTGTTTGTGACTGTTAGGGTAACACTTTTCAGTGTTTTGAAGACGGAAAGGATAAATGTACAGTTATTTGTGAGTGTTAAAGATAAAAGTACTGATCCCAAACTACTGAAATTTTAATGATCGTGAATTATTTGAATGATAAAAAACAAACGTGATTTGATGGTATGGATTACTAGCGAGAGAAAATTAATTTCAAGATCATATACGTAATTTATAATTGTAATGAGTATTATACATATATTTTACTTTATTCTAGAAAGATGGTTAATACTATATCAAATTGAATATGGATTTATCTATGTTGGTTCTCTTTCTGATTTGATAAATGTCATTGTATCAAGTTTAAATGTTTAATTCATGATCGATAATTATTTACACAATTAGTTAGCTAGATACATCAAACACAATGATGTCAAAATGATAATTGGTTTTATAATGATTTTTTTCACTTTAATATTTTTACCATCAACAGATTGGCATCATTTGATTTGTGGATGAATAATCTATATAAGAAGCTATAGTGGCTTTTAGGAATACAATTTTGTAGTGTTGAATAAGTAAAATAAAATATATGAAATTCTTGTATAAACATATATTGGTCACAAGTTTTCTTCAACGTAAAAATAGAACATGAACTTCTATCCTTTCGATGCTTTGTGGAAATAGACAAAAGTGCAGTTTGTTTCTTTAAAAAATAACAAACGCTGATGTTTTGTGCAACAATTCATCATCATTACCAGAGTAATTTGAAATTAGATGAGAAATTTCTAAACTTCTAATTTGATACTCAATACTTATTTTTCATGCTTAGAATTTCTCACAAATTTACACGAGAATTTGCGTTTGCTGTCTAAAATTTAAAAGTGAAATACTAGTTATCTAGGCAGCTAGTTATCATGAGTTCCCGCCAACTGTTGTTGTACTGCTTGAGGATTCATTTTATGATTGTCATTTTACCTTTTATTCAGACATTCATTTGTTCTCTTGTGACAACTATTATCCAGGATATTGTTAGTGGAATTTCTCTTGCCAATAAACTGGTTCGTGTGTCAGACATATTTACTTTCATATTTTAAAAATATACTCATTTAATAGAAACATTTATTATAATACTCTGTTTGTACTTGTAATTCATGTCGTACTCGCTATAATATAATTAAAGCTAAACACTAGAGTTATAACCAAACTATATTGATATTGTACTAAGTAAAATTGTTATTTTATCAGAAAAGAGAGGTTATGAGTTAAAAGTGTTCCTTGAACAAGGAAAGCAGGGTGGTGCACAAAACCAGTTTTCACTTGTCTTGTTGTGAGAATTACGGTGCACCGAATTTAAAATAATATTAATAGAGCACTCAACAAAGTAGGCTATAATCAACTGTCCATTGGATTCTCTGGGGATGACCTATTAGTTTTCTTTCTTGATTTGCTAAAATTTGTTTATGTACTTGTATCCAACCTAAATATTTGTATACGAAGAGGTCAATTTTTAACAAAACTAATTCTATAAACTGACAACTGAATTTAAGACAATGTACAAGCAAACTACCCTATAACATTAAAAATGGTAACAGTTGTTAACAAAGCTGATTCAAGATATTTTGCAACAATTGTTAGACCAATTTTAAGATTACATGAAAGGAGCAGTAAATCGACCACAAAGTTACAACACCTACACTGCTGACAGGGGTTACCATGTTTAGTATGAAGAGGATTCGAACCCGTGACGATCGGATTTCGAGTAGTGCCCACAAAGCACATGATCATGACAAGCCTTGTTTCATCATAGCTTCCTTAGGTTAAAAGGTACGATCAATCAAAGCTTACGATACAATGGAGCGTCAGTAACTGTGTACTAACATTTCCACAATTATTATTACAATTATAATGTAATAATTTAACTTTTGATAAAAATTCCAATAAAATGAGATAATTTAATTGTAGTGATTGCACAATTAAAAGAAACTTGAGAAATTTTGCACCAGCTATAATTTTGAGGTTGTAGAAACGACACAGCCAAAAAAACAGAAAATTGTGGTTGAAATTTACATTCTATTAACGAATGATATAATAATGCATATTTATATTAAACATGAATATGAATATTATAAAGATTTGTTGTTCTACAGTAAAGTATGTATTTTTCAGGGCAACTAAATTGTGAAAACAATTATAAGTATTACTAAGCCTCTATGTTGTGATAGTAATGTACGTGATGTGAATTAATATGCGAGAATAAAAGAATTTTCTACTCCAGATTGTATGTCACATAAACACCTGAAATATATTCTTAAAAACATTAGTGAATGATGTCAATTTTTGACTAGACACACACAGTAACTATAAACCAAAATATAACTAAAATATACCACAACATATACCATTCCTTGATAATTTTATATTTTTAGTACGTGTCATTTATATGTCATTTTTGTGTCTTCATACCATTATGGAAATATAGGTGAGCGTTGGAGCGATAGTCTAGATTTTTTTATTTAGATTTATACCTTAAAAGTATGAAATTATTTAATAAGTAGGCCTATTTTTCGACAATATAACGAATCTGCGTGCCAGTATTCATGAGGCCTACAATATGACTGACACTGTACAACAGCTAAAAATCATAAGTTTAATTAAAGATAAAATTTCGTCTGAAGTTGACGACTTTACACAATACTACTTAAAGAATTAAATATTTGTAGTAAATAAGGAACACTAAAATGCTTTATAAATATAACAATATCCTAAAATTTCTACAGGGAAGGATAGCTGGACACATCAACAATCTCTTATTTTATGGTGGGATTTGATCGTCATTATATAGTTCAACAACACCTATAAAGATTTTTTAAAGTGAGCCATAAATTTTGTGATTTAATCTTGAGACACGAATCACATAAGACATGATGTTTTGGATTTCATGAAGGTTTTAATTTTTTTCTGTGAAATTTATAAACGCCACAATACTCTGAACACCAACACTTAACTAAATTATAAAAGATAAACGCAATCCGTCCAGCTTTCTGAATTCCGTGTTGTCGTGGTCGAACACCTTTGGAAGTAAAGTGTATTTTGGGGGGGTAAAATATCAAATTTTTTTTTAGAGTATATAAATATTTTGATATTCCTAATACCAGGAGCTGTGATATCTTTTTTATCTTTCAAAATATCAGTCTCGTTGACTTGCATTCTATGTAAAAAATTAATTGTTGAAACAATTCACTTTGTTTTAAGCTATGGTAAAGCATTCAGTTGAGAGAGTAGCTGGTAAAAGAGCATCCCAAGAGTTGACGGTTGTTAGTGATGACTATCTTCCTTCGTTTAATAGTGCACAATTAGGGACGGCGAGTGCAAATAGCCTTAATGGAGATTTTCACGAAAGTGAAAAACAAACAAACCATTTCTGTAACCGAAAAGGTAAAAGACGTTTCTCGTCAGTTCAAATTACACAAAAAACAGTTTAAATTTGAAACTTGTTTGAAATTTGTAAAGTCATTGTTGAATTAATATGGTGAGGTATCAAAGTACCATAATAAAAAATGATACAATACGCAATAAAAAAGTTCGTCTTTACATCTCAAAATTTGTTTTCTCGTTGGTTATTGCAAAACTGTTGGAAAATTTAACGAGTAAAGGTCGACGAAAATGTGTTACTCTTGGTAAACAGATAAGTGTGTTAACTGTGTTGAATATGTGTACTTCTGCAATTTTCTGTATAGTCGGCATCTTTGTGACGGTACACTTTTGGTATCAAATTATAGTTTTTCATGTTAAACGATCGAGTTATTTCCTATATTATAAATACATGTTTTTATTTTTAACTTTATAAAAGTAGACACAGTGACACACTTTAGAATACCACCTGATATATTGAATTTCGTCTCATGTACTTTCAGACCTTTTTAAAATTCAAGTGTTGGAATGATTTCATTTAACTATGAAACATTGGTAAAATATTCATTGAGTACGAAATATGAAAAACTCATTTAAGTTTGAAACGAAAACACTGTTTAAGAAATTTCGGTTTTGACTTTTTGTTAAGTAGACAGAGTTATTCAGTTGGGTGTTAAGTTTTGAACAGCATTAAGATGGGTATGGGTTTTCTTTTCAGTTTCGACAATCACTGACTGGGATAATACTGTTTAAATATGGAGTCGTTTTGTTTTTTGTTATAAATGTCTTGTTTCAAGATTTATTAAGTCTTAGGTCACTCATAAAAATGAAAACATAATTTACAATAATTTCAGAAATAATTGGATTTTATATATTTAATGTGTTTATATTGATTTTAATAGTGCATCCTTAGAATGATATCTGTATTGCATTTTTGTTTGACGTAATGGAAAAGTTTAAAATTTGAAGCTTTACAAATACTATTCTTACCGTGATTCCTTTTATTGTCTGTTATGTTGGCAGGCATACTTGATAGGTATTTTGGTTAAATTATTATTTCGCTCTCCAAAAGTCGGACGAAAAATAACCAGAGGCGGTCAGAAACTGTTGTTTCTCTTCACCCCACTCAAAACAAGAGTAAATTGGGCAAGTGATTTTGGAGATAATTGAATAAATTTCGGTGGCTTGTCAGTTGTTTCTTTTTCTGAATGTGATAGTGATGAATGACCACGAGGTTTATATATTATTAAATTTAGATTGGAGGAGGGTCGAGAAAAGCTGAGAATCTGTTCGGTTCGGCCTGCCGTCGAGAGGACGATGGAAGGCCCAGCACCACACTCACAAGCTCACGAAGATATGTATGACAACAATATATTTGACGTGGAAAAAGCAGAGAGATGCAAACATAGTACGTCGACATGATTAGGTCTTGTGACTTTAAGGTATTGGCCTTTAGACACTTTAAGTTTGGATATTTAAACTGTAAAAAAATAAATTTAGATTTCTAAATTTATCAGTGATGTCGAGAATCCCACTTGTTGAAAATTTTATACGCAAAAACGGCTCTTTTGGGTTGAGAAAATATTTCAAATAGAAGAGCGATCAACGTTTCGACCTTCTTCGGTCATCGTCAGGTTCACAAAGAGAGAGGTAGCTGACCGGAAACTGACCACATGTTTGGAAGGGGTTGTGTAACTGAGTGTCGTAATGTAGAGGGCGGGGTTAGATGTTTGAATATATAATTTTATCTATAATATTAATATAGGTATAATGGCGTTCCTTTATATTGGTTTATTTTGGGGTTTAGTTGTTGTATAAGTAAGGCTTATTTAATTTTGCGTTTGTTTATGTTTGTTTCTTAATTTAGTATTTGAGTGTTTTCTATGGTTATGTTATGTTTATTTCACTTGCAGTGTTCGAAAACGTGTGAAGGTGACTTTTATGTTCTTTGAATCTGGTTTCCATTTTTCTACTTGTTTCTCTAATATAGATGTCGTGGCAGTTATCACATTGTATTTTATAAATAATGTTGGTGTGGTGTTTGTTTGTGTAGTTCTTACATAGTATATACCTAAGTTTTGTGCCTGGTTTTTGAATAAATTTAGTATTAACTGGAATGTTATATTTTGTTACTAGTTTTTTCCAAATGTTAGTTATTTGGTTGATGAAATTACATAAATTATTATGATGATACTGTTTCGCTATTATAAGGTTATTAAAATCACGAGTTGTTTTCACTTAAAGTGTAAAATAGCTGTTATAACAAATAGCAAAATAAATTATGAGATAGTACTGGACTTAGAAACCAAGGAAGAAGTTTGTTTTGTTAATTTCGCACAAAACTACACAAGGGCTACCTGCGCTAGCTGTCCCTAATTTAGCAGTGTAATACTAAAAGGAAGACAGCTAGTCATCACCACCTTCCGCCAATTCTTGGGCTACTTTTTTACCAACAAATACTCAGGTTGACCAGAATGTAGGGTTAAACGTTGACAACTTAATTGTGAAGATCAGCATATTTCAGCTCATGTGTTATGTAGAGTAGAATCTATTGAAGGGAAAAAAGTAAGAGGATTATACAAGGATATAGATTATGAACTTGGAAAGATTAAAAGAATAGGTGATTCCCTGACACGACATGTGAGTAAAAATAGTATGTGGGGTAAAGATGGAAAAAAGGAATTAGATTATGCAAACCCTAGGCAAAAGGTGAAAAACAAAACTAACAGAACAAGAGATAGAAGGAAGAGGACTGACAATGATGTCGTTTTCGGTGTGGAAAAATCAATCAGAGGAGTTAATTAATAAGTAAGGGTTGAGAAAAGCATTTAAAGATAAAGGTTATAAATTAATTGCGTCAGAGATATTGCAAATAATTAATTGTGAAAATCCTTTGTTGTCCCTAAACATTATGTCACGTGAAATTAAATAATCGATTTCATTAAATGTATCTCTTTAATGTTATGAATACAATAGATACATTTTTGTACGACCCATCTCAACAACATATTTTTGAAATTATTGAAATAGATTTTGAATTTTTTATTTGGTAAATATCAGGTGTATTGATAACATGATTTCGTGCTTTTAGTATCTAAGAGTAAACTTAAAAGCTTACGGCGCTGAAAATCACATTTCAAAAAATTTGATAGCAAGTTGTTCTGGTCATTAACTCGCATATACGTATGCAAACAAGATCAGAAAATGCAGGTGATGACTGATTGTCTTATAGCAGATCGTTCAAGGTGGTGCGCACGAATCGCTGAATTATTTTGAACGTTTCACACGACACACAATGTTTAAAAAATTGTTTCAATAAATAGAGGTTGTTGAAAAAAGAAAGTTAATTGTTACTACTGTGACACACGTAACAGTTTAATAGAAACGGAGTTGTTAGTTGTGTGGAGTTTACAAAAAGATGGAAAAGACTGGAAAGTTATTTCTTCGTCCACAATTAAGTCACTACTCATGTAAGAGAATGTTAAAATTTGGTGTTAGAGACTAATGACACAAGTATTTTCTCTAAAAACATGTGTGAAATGTAATAAGATTGATTGTAGTAGAATGTAAGTACAGAAGTTTCGTTCATCTTTCAAAGAAAGTAAATCACTTTACTTTTCATGGTTTCACTATATTCAGTGCAGTTCGTGGTTCTATGTCATGAAATTACTAACATTTTTTTGTTAGTACAGAACTGAGTTGTTTTTTCTGTTTATTTTAGTCGTGTTTTTCACCTAAAACACGTACTTTTTAAAATGTCTATCATGACAAGAAGATGCAAGTTCTACTTTATCATGAAAGAACAGTAACAAGTTATTGTTCTAAAAGATAAACAGGTTTAAAAAAATTCTTGTTAAGATTTTTGTTATTATTGTATGAAAAGTAAAATAACTTTCATTTTATTTTTAAACACGTGAAACAATGAAAGACAATAACTGCTGTACATGTGTTGTTACTTGTCACTGTGAAAATGAAAAGATGAAATGCGTCTGTAACTGTAATGGTGAAACATTTCAATGTTGTACAAAAGCTAAAGACGGGAAAAACAATTGAACAGTTAATGTTGTTTGTGAATGTCGAGATGCACGTTGTAGTCCAGACTGGAAGAAGGAGTCGTGCCAGGACTGTGTAGAAGCCAGAAAGAAGAACAACTGCGATTGTACCATTACCTGTTGGTGTGAGAACGGAAAGAAGAAATGTGTTTTTAACGGCAATGGTAACACTTCTCAGTGTTGTGAAGATGGTAAGAAATTAAGAGATAAATGTGCTGTTAGTTGGCAGTGTTGAGAAAGAATGATTAATCCGATATTACTGACCTTTTAATGTTCGTGAATTGTTTGAGTAAGAAACACGTAAATTGATGGTACGGATCAATAAGAGGATATTAATTTTATGATGACATACGTAACATAAATTTGTGACCTTAACCTATGTATTTTTAAAATATTTTGTTGTATGAGAGTCGGTTAGTTGTTTATCTCACTGGATAGCAATGAAAGTTTATTGGTTCTCTTTTATAATTTGATAAATATAAAACTTTAAAAATATTTATAATAATTAATGGTTTAATGATTATTTATATAATTAGGTAGAGAAATGGAATATAATTAAAATATTAATGTTTACATGCTAGTTACTTTGATATATACGTTGTAGTTTAATACGTATTCCTTCAGAACTATTAGATTTTTATTTTCTCTGATGTTTAAAAATCAGCTCTTCGTGACTGAAGAATCGATATAAGTAACTTTAGAAAACTTTAAGAATTAATGAAATAAAGATGATATGAAATTTTTCTATAAAGGTTTTATCAAATCAGCAATAACCTTATTTGGATAATATAAGAATATGGAGTTCAATCCCTACGACGGTAAGTTCTGGTATACTTGTATACAGGTTGCATTGAACTGAGAATAACAAAATTAAAACACTGATGAGAAGCTGGGTAGAAAAAGTATGCTTTGGGTATGCGCTTTTAACTTTCTTTTTTATTTGTGTAAATAAAGTTTTTGTTAATTAATTAATTCGTGAAACCTACAAATTTACATTCCACTAAATCCATTTGTAAAAACATATTATACTATAACCTAACAATTGATATATAACACTATGTAACATACATTTCGTTCCTGGATAGAATGTGTAATTTCTGAATTGCATAGATCGTAAAAGTACAAAAAATGGCCTTTATTCCCTTTAAACTCTGCATTTTTGACCCGGATAATGAAATTTAAAAATCAACCTATTTTCCATTTTAAAACGGGCTAATTTGCACATTTACATTAACATAAAATCTGAATAAAACATATGAATTAAGATTTACATGTATTTCTGTTAAAGTTATTGCAGAATGTTTGGAAGAAAGTAGTTTTTCTAGATTTGCGACTGTAATGTAAATCACTTTGAACCACCAAATATAGTCTCCCATCATGATTGTATGATACACTCCTTGGTTGCGGCGTAAAATCCAGTATATTTTGGGCAAAATCGCGCTTGTCTTGCTCCTCTCAGTATGCTCCCATGTTCTCCTTGAGCTTATCAAGATAAACGTTACGGATATGGATTTTCAGGGACATCCTGCTACCCATTTTAACGTAGATCTTTACCAGAACCTCAACCAGTTCCACAAAATTTTCGTCCTTGTGATTGTTTAAGAATCCCCAAACCACTACGACAAAGCTACCCCAAGCTTTTTATCCCATTCTACTGATCTTTTTGAGTAATTCGGTGCACTCCAGGATCTTCTTTATTTGTGATCCAATGAAGACACAAGCTTTGACCTCAAACAGCTTAGGTTAGAAGTCTCAAAGGTGCTTGAAGTCTGCAGACTCCTTATCAAGAGCTGTGACAAATTGCTTCATAAGACCCAATTTTATGTGCGTTGGTGGGAACAACACCTTTTGGAGGTCCTCTATTGGGTCACACTTGACAGAGTGCTTTTTAACAGAGAACTCGACCCGTTCTAGCTAGTGTTTCCTGTTGTAGTGCGCTGCGGTGTCCCTGCTGTCCGAAAGTGAAAATAACAGGAAAAATTATGTAAAGCCTTTTTGGAGACCTGTCAGCAATGCCACCATTTTAAAGTGTTATTAACATCCACACTCATCACACTTAAAGGCTTCTATTTTAGTCCTTGATGCTGTTGTATTATTCTTTTAGAAAAATAGATCATTCACATTTAATTTAGATATAGGCAATTGGTAAATAACACTTTCTGCCCAATAATATGAAAAAGTAAAAATATTGTTACAAAGTGTAATCTACAAGTACCTAGTTCTGTAACATTAAAACTGGTAACAATGGAATTTTATGTATTTAATAATGTGTTAAATAGCAGTTGTTATTAGAGTTGAATGAAGACATTTTACAACAACTTGTAGACCGTTATTTACATTATATACAACGAAGATTATTAACACATTAGAGAATTTAGATTTGTTGCAATCTTCACTCTGTGTGGGAAAGCAGTATTTCTACTTAAATCTGTCGATCGTATCTCGCAAAAAAAAGCATCAGTAACTATTTAGTTACTTATTACTACAGATTTCCATCTTGCTCTTGTTATTGTTGTTATGTAATTACTTTAGTAAGCAAAGTAACAAAATTATATAAGGTGATATAGTTCTAATTCTATAACTCACTTGAGAATTTCGTGTCGCAAGTATTAGTTTTAATATTCTACAAATAACAAAGCTCAAGTAATAATTAACTAGCGACTGTTCCTCGACTTTTTTCTTCATTATTTACTTTAAATTATGTCCACTGTCGGCATAACACCCTTTGTTAGTTAATAAAAAAATGGCGTGTATTAACATAAGGCCTGGAGAGAATCATTGAAAGGAAATAACATTCTGAAACTAAAATTAATTTTAACTTCATTTTTACATAAAGGGATAAATAACCATTTGATAGTTAACTAAAAATAGCCGTCCTTTAATATTGAACACATTTTTTCCTAAATTTTTAAGGAATACTTTTATTTAGTGCATTTAATCTTTAAAAGGTGTATTTTTGACAAGAAGAAGCAGCTTGTGCGATTCAGGATTGGTGACAGCTCATAACACGAGTTTTAAGACTATTCAAATACATGAGAAACAAATATATTAGTAATTTATGGAAAAAATTAAGCAGACTTTTTTTTGTTGTATGTGAATGGAAACTGAAGTTTATCTTCATATAGGTGAGTCAAAGAAAGACGACAGTTCTACATGTGTTGTTACTTTTAACTGTAAAAATGGAAAGATGAAATACGTCTGTAACTCTAATGATGACACATATCAATGTCGTACAGAAGCTAATTAGGGGAAAAACAAATGTACAGTTACTGTTTGTGAAAACGGAGATACACGTTGTAGTCCAGACTGTAAGAGAGAGTCATGCCAGGATTGTGTAGAAGGCAAAAAGAAGAACAGCTGTGTTTGTAACGTTTCCTGTTGCTGTGAAAACGGAAAGATGAACTGTGTTTGCAACTGCGAGTGTTAAGACGGAAAGGATAAATGTACTGTCTCTTGTGAGTGTTGAAGATAAAAGGACTGATCCCATACAACTGAATTTAAAGACAATAAATTATTTGACTAAACTCATAAATTGATGGCATGGATTAAAAGCATAAAGAAATGAATTTTATGATTAAATACGTAACTTTAATGTGTAACAATAAAATTTGTATTTTTCATATATTCACTGTATTCTCCAGAGACAGTTAGTATTATATCAAACTGAATATGAATTAATCTATGTTGATTCTCTTTTAATTTGACAAATGTTATCATATAAAGTTTAAATGCTTAAATGATAATCGATAATTATTCACACAATTAGTTTGCTAAATGAATCAAACATAGTGAAGTCAAAATATTGATTGGTTTTATAACGTTTTTCAATCTTATCTTTGTACCATCAACAGACTGTCACAATGAGATATATGAACGAGTAATCAATATAAGAAGCAATAGTGTATTTTGAGAATACCACTTGATAAACTTCAATTAATAAAATACACTGCATGAAACTGTTGTACAAACATTTTATTCAGTCAGCAGTAGTCTTCATCTTATAACATGTGGAGTTGTATTCTAACGCTACTAAGTTCACATAGTTAACGTGTAGATTTGGGTCTTTAAAAAACACCACGGTTTTTCTTTTTATAACTACTGTTTTTGATCATCGCAGATGAATCTGAAATTTGGTGTAAAATATCTAAATTGTCAATTTGATTATTGATAGTTATTTTTTATCGTTTGTCCTTTAACTTTTTTGAATCTCGCTCAAATGTACATCAGGGCTGTCTGCGATAGCCATCTCTAATTTCACCGCCAAAATCTAGATAGACAAAGTGTGTTAATGCTTTGTTAATAATGTTAAAATAGCTGAAAAGTGATTTCAAGACATAAACTACATTGTACAGGTATCCTGGCTTTCAACTTTAAAAATGGAAACAACGATATTAAATGTTTCATAATTTCTTAACTACAAGTTGTCAAAGCTGAAACAAAATATTTTACAACAACTTGTAGAAAGTTATTTACATTATATGAAACAAAGATTATTAACACGATGTAATTTTTGATTTCACACTTATTAAGTATAAACTAATCTGTAACAATAAGATTCCATAGTATTTAATATTTTATAATTACATTATTATATTAGCACGTGCTTTCGTTCACGATAAACATCGTTACGTGAAGATGACTGTGGGTTAGAGCTATAGTCTGGATAATGTTTCCAAGTTTTAGGCCTATAGAACATGTTTCGGAATTTGAACTTAATGCAAACTTAATAGGAACATTCATTTTGATTTAAACCGACTGATATACTGATCTGTTCTACTACATCTCCGAAAGAGACGTAATATTGAGACGTTGATTCAAGGAACTCAAGAATACTCAGGAAGTAGGCCTACTATTTCACAACATAACGTATCTGCACGTCCATATTATTTAGGTCTATTATATGTTCAAGACTACACTTCAAGAGATAAGAAACGTAAGTCTAAAGATTAAATTTAGTTTGAAGTTTACCAAGAGGACACAAAGTAACTGAAAAAATTAAATATTGGTTGTAAATTAAAAATATTAACTTTATTTTAAAAAAATCCTAAAATTCCTAGAGCTTAGCTAAAAACCGTCTTTAATCTGAACTTTAAAGTGTCTTTTTTTGAAAATAAAGAAAATATTAGAAATGTTAGTAACACCATCTGCTAATCGTTATGTCCCGATTATATTTCATGTGATTACATCCACACTGATTTAGTTTGAGGAGACTACTTTCATTTTACTAAACGAATTTTTATACGTTTGGCCTGAAGTTTATGATTGTAAAAAGTTTCACAGTGGCTCATCGGTGTGTTTGCTGACTTGTAACGCTAAAAACAGGGTTTCGATATACCTGGTGGCAGAGCACAGACCATTTTGTAGCTTTGTGCTTAATTCAAAATAAAAAAACAACCTTGATTACAAAAGTTCATCGTACAGTTTGATATTGCTATATTTCTATAAGATGTAAGGAATAAAATTCTGATAAATAATAAACTGACATATTTCATGAAACATTTTAAAGTATTATAAATCCTTTCTGCCTTACAATCTGCTTAGGGAGTGAAGACAGTGTCACGTTGAAATGAGGTCAAGAAAAATAATTGAAAAGTCACACTGTTCAAATATTTTAATTACACACGTGTTAATTTTAATTTGATGTTCACGTAAAGCTAAGAAAAGCTTAGCTACATATATCCGTTCGTAATTAAACTTCCATCATATATTTCGGATAACTGATAACAGGAAAGAGGAATCACCAAAACTGTCATATTCATGCTTGACCGAATTGTTCGATTTTATCCTGATATTTATAGCTCACCAACAATTGCCAAACCTTTAATGAAAATGAACCGTGAATTTTCCAATTTAATTTTGACACGCTAATCACATTCGGCCTGATTCTTGGATTTAATGAAGGTTTTAATTTTTTGTAGAGTTTGTATTTTATAACAAAAAATGAGTACATCAAAATTGTGATTTGTTCAAAGTTACAGAATAACCATTTTACAATTCTAGAATTCAAAATTTATTAAGTAATTGTTGAACTGGAATGGTCAAGTACCAAACTTCACCGTTAACATAAAGCTGCCTATTAACTCTTTAACTGCCAACTTCGTCGGTAGTCCATTTCAAACTCGAATTTTCACAGTGTCTTCTGTATTCAATAGATAACAGGACTTTAAGGGTAAATGTAAAGTTTCCATATAATATTTATTATATATTCATGAGCCCGATCACGTGAATAGTATTTTTTCGTGAGACAAAAATTGAAGAATTTTTTTAATATATTTCAAGAAAGTTTCGCAAAGGAGTTGATGATTCACTGTAGTTCAAATTTTGGAAATAATTGAAAAATCGGAATATGTTATGGGTGTGAAAGCTCAGAAGAAGACGCGGAAGACAGTGGTGAAAAATGCAGACAGAACACACAAAGCAAATTGGAAGCAACCAATGGGATAGGTATAGTTAAAATCAGAGAGTGATTGGTACCACCACCAGTGGAAGGTCAGTGATATCACATGGAAAACCGTCTTCAATTACTTGTATATGTTAAAAAATTTTAATTTATACGATAATTATTGAAGTGGTATTGTGTAGAACCAAGAGATACAGCTAGTATACACTTGTCTCCTCATTGTTAGAGACAAAAAGTGAAGATAACAAATATATAATAATAATCTAGATCCTTATATGTACAGCATCATAGATGGTGCAGAATTTATAAGTTCGAAGGGAAATATTTGACAATGATTTTTACTTCTGTAATTCTCATAACTATTACAACTTTTTCAAAATGAACACTATTATTATTTACGCAAGAGGAATATATTTCTTTCAACCCTCAGTCCAACATGGCCAGGTGGTTGAAACACTCGACTTGTAATTTGAGGATCGCGGGTTCTAATCCTCGTCACACCAACTATGCTCGCTCTTTTAGCCGTAGGGGCGTTATAAAGTGACCCTCAATCTCACTAATTTTTAGTGAAAGAGCATCACAAGTGTTGGCGGTGGGTGGTGATGATTATCTGCCTTCCGTCTGGTCTTACGCTACAAAATTAGGGACGGCTAGCGCAAATATTCAAAAAATTCAGTGAAAAAACTTTTAAAAAGGTATTCAGTTGAGAGTATAATTTATGAGTTGGGTATGAAATATTAAAATGTATTGAGAATGATGTGAATCATTGGAAACAGTTTATTGCTTGTGAACTCCTGAGAAACATTAATTGGTGTGGAGTGATGAAAACTTTTAGTTGTATGCCGAATATCGATTATTGGAGTTAATAGAAAAAATAACATAACCATTCTGGTTTGATTAATAAATGTGTTTATTCATAAACTTTCAAATTTATGTTTAAAACATGATTTACGTTAATTTTGACCATAAATTTTTGATGTCAAAATATTTTTTATAGTTTGTTTTCTAATTGAACGTGATGGTGGTGCATTTGAATTTCTTCCAATTTGCAGCTTGAATGATTAAGTCATTTAACGTAATATTTGTAAGGTGTCTGTATTTCAGCTTTGTTTCTGTACTAACTTTAAAAAATGGATATTAGTAATGCAGACCAATAGGAAACAGGATTTTGTTTCTATCAGTGTAAGAAGTGTAAAATGAAAAATGTATTTGTGTATGAAGTGATAATAACAAACACAATACCAACTTATAGATCTGGGTTAAAATTTAATTATTATATATTATTTGTTACAGTACTATTGTGTAGTACATGTAGGTTTAGTTGTTGTATGAGAGAATCTTTGTAAAGTCATATGTTTCCAGAATAAACCTGTATGACTGTTCAGTTTCTCCTGGAAAGGTTATTGTCTAATTACAGTAACAAAGAATTATTTTTTTACTTTTTTTCCACACTGAGTAAAGTAGATAGTGATGGAAATTTTTATTCGAATAAAAGAGAAACTTAGGTTATTCTAACATTGTATATAATATTGTTTTTTGTAATCATAATTTCACTCATAGTAGCTCTGGTATATAAAAAAATAAATATTAGAGCTATAACCAAATCATAATGACACTGTAATATTGTAGTATAGTTTGATAATTGACTACTTCTATCATTGAAATGAAAGTCATGAGTTAATGTTAAAAATAAATGTGAACTTTGTTTTCCCAGTTTATCCTGTCTTAGTTAAATATTAGGCAGAAAGTACAGTCCATTCTATTCTGCAGTGTTACGTATTTTTTATATTTTAAGTTCTTCGTAGACTAAACGCAACAGAAAAACGCAGATAACAGCTTGTATAATTTATTACACTAAACTGTTAACAAACATAACAGATATAACATGAATTATATAATAATAGTGACAGATATTAAGTTACAAAACAAAATAATATTAGTTTCAAACTTCAAAATAAATCACAATACAAAACGGTTCTGGCCTGTATCTAATGTAATGATCTAAAATAAGTCTCAAATTCCAGTCTAGGGTGTGAATTTGGTCCCACGAAGTAATTCCGAAACAGTTCACAGTTCAATAAATTCGCCGTCTCTCAGCACAAGCAGTAATTCAGATGTATCGTAGAGATTGACGAAATAATATCACAGCTTCCGTAGATCTAACTTCAGACACAAATCCAAGTTGAATAATCACAGCAAACACTTAATCTTTCTCAAATAACTGACTCTCCTCTTTTCTTCGAATAATAACTGATGTCTGAATCTCACACTTGTTCTTCGAATAAAACTAATGACTGAATCTATCTTCTTTTTTCGAATAAAAACTGATGAATGAATATCTCTCACGTCGCCGTGTTTTATACCGATAGGCCTATTTCTCGAACAATCTTGAAATTTCCATACAACTCCAGAGCTATCCACGCATATCCGTTCTTGCACGAGGCTACACTCTAGACAGGAAGTCACCAGCACTCATTTACAAACATGTGATTGGTCTACTTAATTCGAGAAAGTTCTAAAATGTTACCCTAAATAAATAACATATTTTAGTTTAAACTTCGAAACAATAATATCAATATGGAAAAATGAATAATACAAATGAAAATTCAAACACAATACGACATGTTGTCGTTTACAAAATATTTACACATATACATAACATGCAGGTATGCCTACTCGTAATTTTTTATTTGTCTGAATGAAATGTTACTTATTTATTTATAACATGTGTGGCCAACCTATAGACACATTAAAAGTAACACAAAGTAACTCTCACACAAAATCTCTCGTATTGTTTCGTTGGCGCAGTTTTCAAGAATTGTACACATTCTAAACTGAAATTACCATATTTTTCTGACACAATACTAAGTGGTAACATTGAAATGAGGACATGAAATATAATCATAAAAGACTGGAGTGTAGCTTAAAATCGTCTTTAATCCGAAACTGTTCAAATAATATTTAAAACTGTGTTACTTTCAAATAACAATGAGAATAATCATTGAAAGTTTATATTATTCAGTGGTTCAAATTACACACGTATTAATTTTAATACAAAAGATCTAACTTCATATAGCCGTTCATAACTTAAATTTCATCCTAAATTTTGAGCTAACTGATCAGAGAGAAGACAAATCAGCAACACCAACGAACATATTTTTTGAATAATTGTGGGATTTCGTCTTCCTTGTTGTACTTCATTTACAGCTATAAAGGTCGTTTTTCAACCACGAATCTTCTGATTCAGTGTTGTCACAGTAATCACGTGATGCATGAGCCCTTATATTTGGTCTAGGATACTTTAATGATTTCTTTGTTTTTAATTTTTTGAAAATCCTTCATGTTGAACTAATGGATTCGAGACCAGGGTTAACAACTCACCATCCTATCTTTGTGACTGCTGTTGTGTGATTGAACAGTAGGTTTTTACTGTCACCTCTGTACTGCACCTGTATCGATAAAATGTGTAACTCATGTTCCACATTAGAGGGTCACAAACCACAAAATGTCGGAATTTTTGGTTTAGTTTCGTTTATTTCACATCACTAGTTATATTTCATACAAGAACCATAAATTTTCAACTAAATCCTAAAGATATTATTTAATGTTTGTAATCTAGATTTGCAAAGTAATTGTTGAGCTGATAGGGTGAAGTACTAAAGATTTCAGATAGCAAAAATTTGCCCAGTGATAGTTAAAGATAAATAAACAAGGGCATAGTATGATGTCAAATCTTCATGTATTTTATTGAGTCATCCTTTAAGAGAAATAATATCTATTTAACTAAGTTATTGTAAGGTAATGTTTAAACCATACGATATTGACTTACTATTGTTGTATTTGAGATTTATTGTTGTAATTTTACTCACTTTATTTGTATTGGAAACAATAATAAATTATTGGATTTTATTTTTAATGTACTTATATTGATTTGATTACAGGTAAATTTTTATTGTAATTAAGAATAGTGCTTTTGCACATCTTTTGATCTTAAGTTTTTAAAATTTTAATCAATCAGTGCATTCTTAGAATTTTTCTGTATGGCATTTTTTTGAGGTAATGAAAAGTTGAATATCAGAACTTTCATAAATACTGTTCTTACTTTGATTCCTTTTATTATCTGTTACGTTGGGCGTATATGTACACATATATACATGTTACCAGCAATAGGGTAATGACTCTTCAATTGGGTCATTGCATAAAATCACAAAACTTTTATGATATATATTTATTTCTTGTAAATGTAAATTCTTCAAGTTTTACTAAAGTGCTGAAAGTTTCATCTTTTTGTTTTTCTTATTAGGGAATTTTATAGCATAAAACTGATCAATCGCACATCTTGCATAGAGAGAAATTTTAACATTTTATGAATTGGTTTAAACGCTAAATATTCTTTTAAGTCCTTTAGAATTTTCCGGTAAAGGCAATCGATGGAAAATAATGTAGAGCTGATGGCTTAAAGGCCATGGTATTAATGTACTTTTCTATTCTTGGACTAATGTATGCTGGAAGAATAGTTTTTACTGTCACCTTTGTACTTTCTTAATAAAATCTGTAGCACATTTTTCGCATTAGATGGTCACAAACCACAAAATCTGGGAATTATTCCAAACACATCAGAACTATGACTAATGCGCCCTCGTATTTTGACTTTTGTTAATTTTTGTTTAGTTTTGTTTATTTCTCCTCACTAGTTAAATCTGAGTCGAGAACTATATATTTCTAATTAGTTTAAATCCTAAAATATTATTTAAAGTTTGAAATATAACCTCGATTTGCAAAGTAATTGTTGAATTGATAGGGTTGAGTACTAAAAATTACAGATAGCGAAAATGTGCCCAGTCAAAGTTAGAGACAAATAAACAAGGGCGTGGTATGATGTTAAATCTTCATATATTTTGCTGAGTCATCATTGAATGGAGAAATACTTTTCATTTAATCTAAATTATTATAAAGAGATGTATAAAATATGCGATATTGACTTATTATTGTTGTATTTTAGAAATTTTACTCACTTGATTTGTATTGGAGACAATAATAAATGTTTAGGTTATTGTATAATTTAGCATAACTTTATGCGTATAGAATAAGATTATGGTAATTTTAAAGGATTGAGTCGATGAAGGGTTTGTCACTGTATATATAAACATTTACAATAGATACGTAGTTCGCAGATGAAAAGAAAATATAGTTAACACTGTCAACATCTGGAAGTTAGTTTTAGAAGACAAATAATAATAAAATATAATTTACAAACATTTATTTTAAATTTATTACTTGTTTGATTTGTGATATCTTGTTCATTTAAAGAAAGGCCTGTCACTAGATTAAAACTATTTTGGGTTTGTTTTTTAAAACATAATTATATAATATACTTTTTGTGGCGTGTTTACCTTTTTGGTGCAGTTTGCATTTCATTAAAATAAAATGATTTAAAGAAAGTTGTCGTTATTGTTAAAAATGTAAGTTAAATACCAAAGTTTGCAGCGGATATAAACTTACCTAGTCATTCCTAGGGGTAAAAAGAGAAGGTAATAGAATTTGCTGTATAAAATCTCATTGCTTTGATCTGAAGCATCGTCGATGGCCGGGCTACAGAAGAGGAACATAACATGTCCCACCATAATTTTTCATTCTTTATTTTGAAAATAAATCATGCATACAAATTTTACGTTCTTTTAACATATGAAATACAATATCTTATATAATAAATATTCTTTTTATACAAGAATAAGATAATACATTTATATCACGAGGATTCGAAGATCTCTAACAAAGGACGTACCTTTTAGTAAAACGGTAAGTTGTAAAAAGACAGTATTACAAGACTTAGATGTGTTGACAGTGATAATAGTCCAGGATATGTGAATCAACATGTAAAAATAAACAAAATGTTTTACTAAAGTAAAATGCATTTGAGAAAATTCTATATACTCTGTAATTTTTGAAACCTTGGTCATGTTAATTATAAAATAAACTGTGGGAACAAAATACCAAAGCATTCAATGTTCCTTTATTACCATATATTTTAGCAGGTGTTACGTTTATTTTGTTTGTTTGATTTGTTTTTGAATTTCGCACAAAGCTGCTCGAGGGCTATATGTGTTAGACGTCTATAATTTAGCAGTGTAAGACTAGAGGGAGAACATTTAGTCATCACCACCCACCGCCAACTCTTGAGCTACTCTTTTACCAACGGATAGTGGGAATGACCGTCACACTGTATCGTCCGTAAGGCTGAAAGGGCGAGAATGTCTGGCGCGATTGAGATGCGATCCCGCGCACCTTAAATTAGGAGTCGCACGACTTAACACGCTTGGCGATCCCGGGCCCATATTTCAATTAAGAATGGTGCTTTTGCACATCTTTTAATCTTAAGTTTTCAAGTCTGTGTCAAACAGTGAATTCTTAGAATGATATCTGTGTCGCATTTTTTTTGAGGTAATGGAAAAGTTGAATATTAGAAGCTTCATAAATACTGTTCTTACCTTGATTCCTTTTATTGTCTGTTATGTTGGGCGTGAATGTACACATATAAACATATATTACCAGCAATAAGTTGACGACTGTTCAATTGGACCATTACATAAAATCACAAAACTTTTGTGACATATATTTATTTCCTGTTTTTCTTGTAAATGTAAATTCTACAAGTTTTAATAAAGTGCTGAAAGTTTTATCTTTTTTTTTTCTCATTAGAGAATTATATAGCATAAAACTAATCAAGAGAACAATTTAGACAGAGAGAAATTTAACAATTTATGAATTGGTTTAAACACCAAATATTATATGCAGTTTTTTAGAAATTTCCGTTCAAGACAATCGATGGAAAATAATGTAGAGCTTATGGCTTAAAGGCCATAGTATTAATGTACTTTTCTATTCTTGGACTATTGTATGCTGGAAGAATAGTTTTTACTGTCACCTTTGTACTTTCTCAATAAAATGTATAGCACATTTTTTACATTAGAAGGTTACCAACCACGAATTCTCAGATTTCGTTTGAACACACGAAAACTATGTCTAATTCAGCCTTATATTTTGACGTTCATAAATATTTTGGTTTACTGTTGTTTATTTCACCTTTCTGTTTAAATCCGAGACGATAGCCATAAATTTCGGATTAGTTTAAATCCTAAAAATATTTTTAATGTCTGAAATATATTTTCGGTTTGCAAAGTCATTGTTGAATTGATAGAGTCGAGTATTAAAGATTACAGAGAGCGAAAATCTGCTTCGTCATAGTTAGAGACAAACAAACAAGATGTGATATTAAATCTTCATACATTCAGCTGAGTCACCATTTACTGGACAAATATCATAACTTTAATTGTATAGTATGAACTTATGGTACATTTATATCACTTGAGATGGTTGGTACCGTTAAAATAAGAGAAAATAAATATCAGTATAGAAATATGACGATGTTGTCTGAATATAAAATATCATAGTTCAGTAAATTTGTGAAAGTCCAGAATGTCGCGACTAGATATTCGCAACAATTTTGAACAATTTATTTTTATTCAATAGTCCGAAGCTGTTATTGTTTTACATGCTGATCCTAAAGCAAATTGGTTATAAGATGTTCAAAAATAATTTCGGAAAAGTAACTTGAAATTAAGAAAGCTTCAAATAGAAATAAGTAAAAAAAGTAAAAAAAAATAATTTCAAATTTGAATATAAAATATAAATAGATATAAAGTTAATGTTTGGAAATAATAAAATAATAAAAAAAATTGTTTCAACAAATAAAATAGCTCCCAGCTAGTAGAGCGTTACATTTACAGATTATAAAATACACTTTCGTCATAAAATACCAAAGCATTTAGTGTTTCTTTATTTTTAGTAGCTGTTACGTTCACAAGAATCCTGATTACTTAAAGAGTACTAAATGGTTAGCTAACAGCCGTTCATAATTCAGCTAACATTCTAAATAATAAGTTATAGGAAGGACAAATCACCAACACCAACAAACTTTGTTTTAAAATATAGTGAATGACAGTTTATCGGAACTTCTGTTTGACAACATCACATTCACAATACTACTGGCGGCATCTATAGTGTACGATTCACTATAGAAGGCACGAGGTAAGTGCCATGGTGCCACCCACTGTTTATTTGTGAAATTTATTCCTGAAACCCAGTGAATCTGAACATACACTATTCACGATACTTAAGTACATATTATACATATATTTGCACTCTCCTGAATTAAAATATATTTTATATGTTGATAAGAGGAGTGTAAGCCTACTTTGCTGGGCCTGATAACTTTTAGCTATATATTACATATATATATATAGGCCAATATATATTTATCTATGATTAAAATATAAGACAGACACCTCAGTGTGTCATTCTGAAATTTCCTAGGAAGGTTGTCTCAGAATGCATAATTCAAAGTTTTCTTTTACGTTTTTATTGAAAAATGTACCTGGGAGAACATGCCACACAACTTCCCTAGCATGGTTTCACACCTGCGGCACTTGCGTCAAGTAATTAAACCAACCCTCTTCAATGGCCATTTCACACTATGCCCCTTCCCAGAGATATGTCTCATTGATTTGCATTCTATGTTACACTTTAATTGTTCAAACAATTCTCCTTGTTTTTAGCCATTAAGAAGCATTAAGTTGAGAGAGTAACTTATGAGTTGGGTGTGAATTTTTGAAATGTATTGAGATGAATATCAGTTACCGAAAACTTTTAATTTATTGTGAATTTTCTAAACACCATTCAACTGGGTGAGAAGTGTTGATAAGGTTTCTGTTCACTTTCAAGTTTTTAGTTATATGTGTCTTTATTAAATCTTAGGTTACTCATTAAACTTTAGAGATAATTTCAGAAATAACTGGATTTTATTTTTAATATAAAAATATTGATTTAATTACAGGTGAATATTATATTGCAATTAAGAATGGTGCTTTTCCACATCTTTTAATTTAAATTTGAAAGTCTGTGTGAATCAGTGTATTTTCAGAATGATATACACTGCTGACCAAAATCTTAACGTCATGAACATAAAAAAATATATGGATTTGTGTTGTCAGACTCAACCACTTATTTCAGTGGAGCTTCGAAATATTAAAATAAAAAAGGGAAAATAAAAAAAACCTTTTTAGCATTTAAGAGAGAAATGTTAACACTATGAAAATAGACTAAATTCTAGCTGTTCAAAAGTTTAAGACCGTACCAAAAGTAACTCCTAAACATGGTAGGAAATGCTGAAGAAGAGGTCTCAATAAGAGTTTGCAGAAGGCTGGCTGGAATGTTATTTCAATATGGCTTCACGAATATCATGCAATGTTTGGAATTGATATCTATTTCTATAGACTTCTAATGCCGTCTATCCCCAAAAATTTTCAGAGGTGTTCAATTCGGGCGAACACGCTGGACGGTCCAAAAGAATCACGTTATTCGCCATGTGAAACTCCTTTGTCCTATGGTCATTTTTGATTGCAGCTTTGTCGTGCTGAAAGATCCAATCATTCTCATAAAAGTGACAGCCTTCAGTCAATAAGGATGCTCTCTCGAACATGACCATGCAGCCAGTTGCTGTTGGACACTTCTGCATAGCCTGAAGCTCCATTGTTCCATGAAAGGAGAAAACACCCAAAATCATGATGGAACCTCCTTATCGTGCCAGTTACATTCAACGCCATGTGGACGGTCGAGGTTGAATATTTTCTCATCAGAGAACTAAACTTTTCTACGTCTCATGTTTGATGCTTCTCAGCAAAGTTTAACCAAACCGTTTTGTGTTGTGCAAGGAGGCGTGGTTTTTGAAAACGTTTACGTTTTTTAAAGCTTTTCTCTCGTAGATGCCGTCTTGTTGTTCTTGAGATGCAGTCTACGTGCGTAAGGGTCTTAATCAGGTTAGACTTTCGCCTGGTAACTTGCCGGGCAATCCATCGAATATTCCTGCTCGCTTCCGGCTAAATATCCTTGGCCCGACTTCTCGAAATTTTCATTTCCTATAACTCAAAGTGTTTTAAGAAATTTGCAACAGCAATTCTACTGCACCCAATCTCACCAGTGATGGAACATTAAGAGAAAGAGAAACCTTGCTATTGCAGCTCGACAATTCTGCCACGTTTACATTCTGTCAGCGTTTTAGCCTTTCCCATGTTTTTACTCAATGTAACACATTACATGTCAGTGAATGATGTTGAGAACGCTAATGCTTGAAAAAAATAGCTAGATTTGGTTAGATGTTTACCGATTAACGCTTCGTTTCAGTATGGTTTTAAACTTTTGACCAGCTAATATTTAAAGTAATTTCATAGTGTTTACATTTTCCTATTAAATGTTGAAAACGTTTTTTATTTTTATATTCTCTATTCTTATTTTCATCTTTCGAAGCTCCACTCAAATAAGTAGTTGAGTCTAACAACGCAAAATGCATATTTTTCTTTATGTTTATTGGCTTTAATATTTTGGCCAGCAGTGTGTATATACTATGTTTGTTTCTTTGTTTAATGTAATGGAAAAATTCAATATTCGAAGTTTTGTTAACACTGTTTTTATTTTGATTCCTTTTATTTAATCTGGGCATACGAAAACTATGTTTAATGCGGCCTCATTTAATGACTGTCACAAAGTTTTTAGTTTAGTTTTATTTATTTCACATTACTTGTCAAATCCGAGACAAAAGACATTCACTAGCTTATATCCTAAAAATATTATTTAATGTTTGAAATATATTCCAGATTTGCAAAGTCATTGTTGAATTGATAGGGTCAAGTACTAAACATTGCAGATAAAGAAAATTTGCCTCGTCATAGTAAGAGACAAATAAACAAGGGCGTAAAATCTTTATATATTTTTTTGTGTCATCATTTAATGTAGAAATACTTTAATGTTAATCTGAATAATTAAAAGGCAATGGTTAAACTATAGGATATCGACTAAGGATTGTGGTACTTTAGATTTATTGTAGCAGTTTTACTCATAGACTATTAAGGACAAAGTGTTTTTCTGTTTTTGAAAGAAAGGTCACATATAAATATTCATGGTTCTTTTATATTAGTAATTATACTAAACACTGTTCAATTTGTTATTTTTATACATTTGCTGAAGAGGGAATCAAAACATTCATTAATGATGTTTGCAACTGTTGCCAAGGCTCTATTATTCATTATTAGCCTTCATTTCTCAACAAATGTAGTTTTAAGCTTGTGACAGTATACATCTACTTATACTTAAGTTTTATTGTTTTATTGCCCTCTAAATACTATTCATGCTATTATAAAGTTGTAAATCATTTGAAATAGAGAGAAGAGTAAATTTTCATGTTGTTATATAATTTAATATAATTTCATGTGTGTTGAATAAAATTACTGTACTTTTCAATGACTTTAGCTAATTTGCAGCGTATCAATATATCTAAAAAAAATCACTACATATTCATGATATTGTTGTCTGAACTAAAAGGTAATGGTCTATCATATTTGTGAAACTCGAGAATGTAGCATCTGGTATTCAAAACAAATTTGAACTTTTGTGTTTCTGTGCTGTTATTTTTTTAACAGACTGATCCTTAAACAAATTGGTTTTTAAACGTGGAATAATAATTTCGCGAAATTGTTCAATTGGTGATATCGAGAAAACCCACTTGTAGAGAAAAATATAGATGTAAAAAGGCTCGTTTGGGTTGAGAAAATTGTTTACGTAAAGTTGCCTTACGTATAAAATATTCTGAACCCAAACGAGCCGTTTTTACATTTAAATTATTTATGTGTTTGTTTTTTAACTTCGAGCTAAGGACACAAAGGTTACATGCGCCAGCAGTCCGTTATTTAGTAGTGTATGACTAGAGGGAGAGCAGCTGGTCTTGAAATATAA
Organism: Carcinoscorpius rotundicauda; assembly: GCA_011833715.1. Taxonomy (NCBI): domain Eukaryota; kingdom Metazoa; phylum Arthropoda; class Merostomata; order Xiphosura; family Limulidae; genus Carcinoscorpius; species Carcinoscorpius rotundicauda. Next base: position 78,589,058 of record CM022400.1, on the reverse strand, counting down.
AAGTGAAATAGAAATGAACTTTGTTAAGTGACTTATATTTTAATTGATATAACTTGTTAAACAAATAGGAACATATTTATATATTTAGAATAGACTACAAACAATTATATTTTACTTGTGTGTTTCAAGAAGTAAAGTAACTTAATAAATGAAAAAAGCTAATGTGACATAATTCACGAATTAGACACATCAGTATTTCATCATTGATGGAATTGTTTGAGTATTTTGGTCGATCTTCATTCAGTAATAACGTTCGGCCATTGTTAAAGTATTCCAGACATTCTGATACATTTTTAAAGCGATAATTTTCACAATCTTGTGCGAACATTCACAGTTGGATTTCAGCCAGTGACACAGTTTTGAAAGACAAAAATAAATTACATATTTCTTCTCCTTTTAACTACACCATGAGTTATGGAAAGACATCCGGAATTTTAACTTTGACGAGTGAATAGTTTGTTTGTTTTTTAATTTTGCGCAAAGCTGCCCAAGAGCTATCTGCGCGTGAATGAATGCAAATGTTAAAACAATCTCTTTCGGTAATGTGTAATATATACAAAAATATTTCTCTACTTTTAATACCGAACGATAAATTTTCCGTGTTAAGGCAATAAACCTTAGGCTTAGATACTTGTGATGAGAAAACCGTAAATACACCATAATGTAATTTTGTATTTAAGAAGAAAAAAACAAATGTTGAGTAATGTTTCAGGAATAAATATTTCATAGTTTATAAACATTTTAATACCTTGTGGTAGAAGTTTAGTTGTTTTTTTAATTTAATAGTTACGCAGCGCAACTAACTTTCAAATTTGACGAAATTTTAAAAAGGGTGTAAAAAATCAGAAAAATCTTAGTATTAAGATTGAAAGTGTCAATAATTTAATAAAAACATTTCACGCAGATGAAATGAGAAAAGAGTAAACACTGTCAAGATTTAGAAGTTATTTTTAAAACAGAAAAATTATAAAATTAAAACATATTTTACGTTTATTACTTGTTTGTGTTTTGACATCTTATTGATTTAAAGAAAAACAAGTAACTGGATTTAAACTATTTATGTTTTGTTTGTTGTTAAAAATTTACATAGTTAGCTTTCTCTGGCGTGACGTCGGGACAATAATGATTTTAAAAATTTCGGCTTGAGCAGTCTGTGGTCGGTGTCAAGGCGGCGGTGTAACAACTTATACCGAACCTTAAACAGGATTCTTTAGTACACCCCAGGAACTCGTGCAAACATAAATCGATTACGGGCAAGAAAAATTATGTACTTAAACACCGACATGGTGTAATAAAACGTAAATTCTTTGGTGACTGGGAACCTGGACAGGCACGTGTTACGTTTGTTTTTATGTTTTATGAACGCAACAGAAAATACTTCCTGAGCTTTACCCTTGAGAACATTCTGAAGTAATACTGTCCAATATTCGGTAGGCCATTTTAGCCTAAGGGCCAATTTTTCAAATTGCTGAAAATATCTATCTTCAGCCTTTTCATTGAATGGAGGCACAAAACGAATTTGTTTGGAAGCATAAAAATTATCCAAGCGCATTTGGACATCTTTTTCTTCTGTCTGTGCCTTTCTCAAACTGATTTCCTTATGAGCTTTAATGCATTCGATTTGTATTTCGGCATCAAGTTGTTTGTTTTCTTGTTCTGCTTCAAGATGTTTGCTTTTAATTTCTAAATGAAATTTCATTTCCATTCTTTTTAATTCAAAATCTGGGTCAAAATGAGCGGCAGGCAATTGTTGTACAACTTTTTGAGGCAAAACGTTTTGGCTGACCAAATGTTCAACAAGAATTTGTTTGATATCTGCTTTCTTCATTGCTAGCTCCACTTCTAAATTAAAATAATTTCCAACATCAAGCAATTCAGATTTTTTTAATTCATTGATCAATTCAAAAGAGGGATTTTGATTAAATTTATTTGTAAAATCTTCAAGTTGGAATGCCATTTTAAATATACAAGCTGTCTATCTGTATAGAATATAAATCTAATATAATTAAATTGTTTCATTAATTCCGGACAAGCCCCCAATTTTCTGTTACGTTTTTTAGTATGTTTTATGTTTTATGAACCCAACATAAAAACACAGATAACAGCTTGTATAATTTATTATAATAAACTAAATATATATATATGACAGATCTAACGGAAATTATATATTAACAATAACAGATATTCGGTTTTAACATTCAAAATCAATTACAACACAAAATGGTACTTGCCTGTATCTAATATAATGATCTACAATGAAAGTCCAGAAACAATTCACAGTTCAATAAATTTGATGACGTTCCTTTTACGATGAATGTTCCCAATTTGTTGTTTTCCAATTTGCCTCGGTTTCTCTTAAACAGTCCCGTACGTGTCGACACTCAGCACAACCAGTAAATCAAATGAATCGCAAAGATTGATGAAACTAAATCACAGTTTCTGTAAATCTAGCTCTAATCACAAAGTTAAGTTGAATAACCACACGAGAAACGTTTAAAACTTCTCGAACTAAGACACTATTTCTTGACTTAAATATAAACTAATGGCTTACTCTTCTTCTTTTGAATAAAACTAATGTCTGACAACTTTCTAACTTATTTCTTGCATCTTCGTCTGTTTATATATTTGTAGGCCTCTTTTCTCCAACATTCATCCGAACTTCGACAGAGTAATCTGCGCATGCATGTTTTTGCACGAGACTCTACGTCTGGACGCTAGGCCGCCAAACATTTCCATTTATAGTCATATATTTGATCTACCTAATTCTAGAAAGTTCGAAATGTTAATTTAAATGAAGAACGACGTATTTTATTGTTTAAACTTTGAAACAGTAATGTAAATATGGAAATATAAATAATAGAAATGAAAATTTAAACACAACACGACATGTTGTCGTTTACAAAATATTTACACGACATTTACATAACAGCACGTGACAGAGTTTGGTTTTCGCCGAAATCGAAGGGTCATAAGAAATGCGAGATAACAATTTTGTTATCCAATCCGATTAAACACTTTTAAACTTTCTTTCATTGGGAGTACTTTGTAAACGTCGCGCCAATTTTAAACATATAAATAACCGTCATTGGTCCCTAAATGACACCAAATATCATGGTCGAGAAGACTGATACTGCCCTATCCTGTAAATCAACTCCGGGGTTAATAGCTAAATAAACACAAAATATAACAAGTTGCTGTGGTCATTATCCGGCACGTACCACTTATTCCAAACACGATAAGATAATGGATCTGATGAATGATTGTTTCCCAGCAGATTTTTTAAGAAGCTGCACACGAACCGCTGTATTATCTGGAATGTTTCACACGGCACATTATGTTGCAAGAATTTTCTAAATAAATAGATGTTGTTGAGAAAGAGAAAGCTCATAGTTACTATTGTAACACACGAAACAGTTTACAAACTGAAGTTGTTGAATAGAATTACCCTGAAAATGGAATAATCTGGTAAAATATTTTCATGTCTACATGAAAGTTACTACTCATGGGGCACACTGTTAAAATTTAGGTTTAGAGAATAATACAAACACTTTTACCTCATGTTAATACTGATTTCCATAATATTTGTCTGAACTGTAATAAGATTGATAGTTGAAGAGATATAAATACAAAGTTTTGCACTCTTATCAATGTAAGTAAATTAACTGCAAAATGAACAGTTAGTTTATGTAAATACATGTGTATCAAGAAATCGCCTACATGTTTCTTCCGTTCCCCGGTTTGTAAAACTGACCACATATATTTTACGTCAGTTAATAGAACTGAGTTGATTTATCAGTCAATCATTATGGTGTAATCTTAAAACTGAATATTCGAAGTTTCACTTAATCCAACAACAGACGTATGTTAATTCTACGGAAGAGAAAGTGTTATTTTGAAAAAAGTTTTCTTAATTTTGAAGACTTAAATTTTGAAAGCTTTATTTTTGACAAAAGAGATGTAGGTTATACAACCAAGGATAAAGAAATAATTTTGAATAAAATTAAGCTGGAATTTGTTATTGTATGAGAATATTTAATGAAATAAATTTTTATGTAGGTGAAACAATGAAAGACAATAACTGCTGTACCTGTGTCATTACTTGTCGCTGTGAAAATGAAAAGATGAAATGCGTCTGTAAATGTAATGATGACCCATCTCAATGTCGCACTGAAGCTAAAGACGGGAAAAACAAATGTACAATTACTGTTGTTTGTGAATGCAAAGATGCACGTTGTAGACCAGACTCTAAGAAGGAGTCATGTCAGGATTGTGTAGAAGTCAAAAAGAAGAACAGCTGCGTTTGTAACGTTACCTGTTGGTGTGAAAACGGAAAGATGAAAGGTGTTTGTAACTGTAATGGTAACACTTCTCAGTGTTGTGAAGAAGGTAAGAAGAGAAAAGACAAATGTACTGTTAGTTGTCAGTGTTGAGAAAAAAAGGTTTAATCCTATATTATTGAACTTTTAATGTTCGTGAATTATTTGAGTGAGAAACACTTAAGGTGATGGAACGGATCAATAAGAGAATATTAATTTTATGATGACATGGGTAATATATTTGTGTAACGTAAATATTTCTCAAATCTTTCTCAGTATGAGAGAGAGTTAGTAGCTTATCACACAAAATACCGATAAAAGTACATTGGTTCTTTATCTAATTCGATAAATATTATCATATATATATTTTAAATTTTTAGTTAAGGGCTGATAAGAATGTGTTTTTAATTAGCTAGATATATCAAACATACTTCAAGATATTGATGTTAAAGTGTTAATTTCTTTCTTACATTTTTACTTTAACCAGTGTAACTTTTGCAGACGGGTACTATTGGATTTTTTATAATGTCTTGAAACCACTTCGTGACAAAGGAAAGGATTTTGGTATCTTTAGAGAATATTTTTGAGAATATAATACTAAATTACCGTATAAAAGTGTTTGATCTGCAGTGACCTTATTCTGATAATATGAGAATATGAAGTTCGATAATTTATGATAGTAAGTTTAGCTAGATTGAATGCAGCTTTGCGTATAGACAAAACTCGTTATTTTAATATATTATCGTACTTAACATATAGAAAATTGATTTAATTTAAAATTACTAAGCTTTCTTTTATCACTACAGATATTTATTTGTTTATTTCATTTGATATTCGTGCTAAACTACACGAGGACTTCTCTGCTGTTCTTCTGTAATTTACGAGGGACATACTAGAAGGAAGGGAACCTGTCATCATCAACAAATTGTAAGACTAACTTACACATAAAACATTACAACGATGAAATAGTAAAGGATATAGTGTGGAAGTGATATTCGAATCGGTGACCCAAATATTTCTGGTCGAACGTTTTATCTTCTGACCATAACAGATTCATTTCTTCAGAAGAGAAAGTAACCGATGTTTATGGAGTATCTTACATAGTTTAAATACAAACTAATGTACATGTAACCTAACACAGTTAAAGCTAAATATTAACCTATAACCAAACCAATGTGATATCGTACCTAGTACAATTTGATGAGTGACCGATATCAGAGAATAAAGGTAATGAGCCAGCGCTGTCTAGGTCTGTAACATTTAAACAGGTAAAAGTGAAATTAATTATGTAATAATGTGTAAAATACTAGATGTTAGTATAGCTGAATCAAAATATTTTACAACAACTTGCAGACCGTTATTTAGATTACATGGAACGAAAATTACTAGAGTTTAGCGTTCGTCAAGTACACCAAGTTCTAATTTCTTCAAACTCTCGATCAAAGCTTATGACACACGGACCATCAAATACTATTTACTTATTTCTACAGGTTTCATTACTATCGTAACGTAATTATTTTAGAAAGGAAAGTTACAAATGGCTTGTCAAAAAGTAAATTACTTATGGTTCCAAAATGAATAGTTAGTTCATTCAAATACATGGTTATCTTAAGAAACCACCCACATTTTGTCACGCTTCGAAAATCTATGAAACTGAACAAACATACTTTACATCAGTTAACAGAACTGAGCTAATTTTATCAGTTCGGAATGATTCGGTTATCTTAAATCTGAAAATTGGATGTTGCATTTCATCCAACAGACGAGTGTTAATTGTACGAAATAAAAAGTGTTATTTTAACACGTTTTTGTAATTATTTAAGACGTACCTTTAATTTTGTAATTTAATTTGTATAAGGTTTATTTGTGACAAAACAGATTATACGATCGAGTATCGGTCACGACATAAGCAAGTTTTAAGACTATTGAAAGACGAGAAACAAATATAATACATAAGTAACAATGAAAATTAAATTGAACAGTAATTTTATTGTATTAAAAGTTTTACTGAAATTTTTATGTAGATGAAACAATGAAAGACGACAGCTGTTGTACATGTGTCGTTACTTGTCGCTGTGAAAAAGGAAATATGAAATGCGTCTGTAACTGTAAGGATGACACATCTCAATGTTGTACTGAAGCTGAAAAAGAGAAAAACAAATGTACAGTCACATTCGTTTGTGAATGTGGAGATGCACGTTGTAGTCCAGACTGTAAGAAGGAGTCATGCCAGGACTGTGTAGAGGCCAGAAAGAAGAACAGCTGCGTTTGCACCATTACCTGTTGGTGTGAAGACGGAAAGATGAAATGTGTTTGTAACTGTTAGGGTAACAATTTTCAGTGTTATGAAGACCGAAAGGATAAATGGACAGTTATTTGTGAGTGTTAAAGATAAAAGTACTGATCCCAAACTACTGAAATTTTAATGATCGTGAATTATTTGAGTGATAAAAAACAAATGTGATTTGATGGTATGGATTAACAGCGAGAGAAAATTAATTACAAGATCATATACGTAATTTATAATTGTAATAAGTATTTTACATATATTTTACTGTATTCTAGAGAGACGGTTAATACTATATCAAACTGAATACGGATTAATCTATGTTGGTTCTTTTTCTAATTTGATAAATGTCATTATATCAAGTTTAAATATTTAACTCATGATCGATAATTATTTACACAATTATTTAGCTAGATAAATCAAACACAATGATGTCAAAATGATAATTGGTTTTATAATTTTTTTCAATTTAATCTTTGTACCATCAACAGACTGGTATCATTTGATTTGTGGATGAATAATCTATATAAAAAGCTATAGTTGCTTTTAGGAATACAATTTTGTAATGTTGAGTAAGTAAAATAAAATATATGAAATCTTGTATAAACATTTATTGGTCACAAATATTCTTCAACGTATAATATCAGAATACGAACTTCTATCCTTTCGATACTTTGTAGAAATAGACTAAAGTGCAGTTTGTTTCTTAAAAACAACAACAAACTCTGATATTTTGTATAACAATTCATCATCATTACCAGAGTAATTTGAAATTAGATGAGAAATTTTTAAACTTCCAATTTGATACTCAATACTTATTTTTCATGCTTAGGATTTATCACAAATATACCCGAGAATTTGCGTTTGCTGTCTGTGATTTAAAAGTGAAATACTATAAAAATAGCATCTAGTTATCATGAGTTACCGTCAACTGTTGTTGTACTGCTTAAGTTTTCATTTTATGGTTGTCATTTTACCTTTTATTCAGAGATTCATTTGTTCTCTTGTGACAACTATTATCCAGGATATTGTTAGTGGAACTTCTCATGCCAATAAACTGGTTTGTGTGTCAGACAGATTTAGTTTCATATTTTAAAAATATATTCATTTCATAGAAACATTTATTATAATACTGTGTTTGTTCTTGTAATTCAAGTCGTACTCGCTTTAATATAATTAAAGCTAAACACTAGAGTTATAACCAAACTAAAGTGATATCGTACTAGGTAAAATTGTTATTTTATCAGAGAAGAGAGGTCATGAGTTAAAGGTGTTCTTTGAACAAGGAAAGCAGGGTGGTGCACAAAACCAGTTTTCACTTGTCTTGTTGTCAGAATTACGGTGAACTGAATTTAGAGTAATATTAACAGAGCACTCAACAAAGTACGCTATGATCAACTGTTCATTGGATTCTTTGGGCATGCCCTATTAGTTTTTTTTCTTGATTTGCTAAATTGTGTTTATGTACTTGTATCCAACCTAAATATTTATATACGAAGAGGTCAATTTTTAACAAAACTTATCGTATAAACTGACAACTGAATTTAAGACAATGTACAACTAGCCTAACCTGTAACAATGAAAATGGTAACAGTTGTTAACAATGCTGAATTAAGATATTTTACCACAATTGTTAGACCATTATTTAGATTACATGAAACGAACAGTGGATTAACCACAAAGTTATAACACCAACACGGCTGTAAGGGGCCTTGTTTCGTCATAGCTGCCGCCGGGTAAAAAGGTTCCATCTCTTATTCAAACGATCGGCCCCCTAGTGGCTCAGCGTTATGTCTGCGGACTTACATGCTAAAATTCGGGTTTCGATACTACTGGTAGGCAGAGCACAGATAGACCATTGTGTCGCTTTGTGCTTAATTCAAAACAACCTTGATTACAACGGTATATCCTATAGTTTGATATTTTTTAAGTTCTAATTACACGTGTTAATTTTAATTTAATGTTCACGTAAAGCTAAGAAAGGCCTAACTATATATAGCCGTTCGTAATTTATCTTCCATCCTATATTTCGGATAATTGATAGCAAAAAGAGAAATCACAAAAACCATCATATTCATACTTGACACAATAAATAAATTTGATCGTGATTTTATTGCTAACTAACAACTGTAAAACGTTTCATTAAAATGAACCGTGAATTTTCCTATTCAATTTTACACACTAATCACATACGGCCTTATTCTTGGATTTAATGAAGGTTTTAATTTTTTGTGGAGTTTGTATTTTATAACAAAAAATGAGAACAACAAACTTCTGATTAGTTCAAAGTTCCACAATTACCACTTTATATTTCAAAATTTCCAAATTTATTAAGTAATTGTTGAGCTGGTATGGCCAAGTACCAAACTCCGCAGTTAACATAAAGCTGCCTATTATCTCTTCAGCTGCAAACTTCGACGGTCGTCGAATTCAAACTTTAATTTTCACAGTGTTTTCTGTATTCAATAGATAGCAGGACTTTACGGGTAAATGTAAAGTTTCCTTTTAATATTTATTATATATTTACGAGCCTTCTCACGCGAATAGTATTTTTTCATGAGAGAAAAAAATTGAAGAATTTTGTGAATATATTTCAAGAATGGTTCGCAAAGGAGGTGATGATTCACTGTAGTTCAAATTATGGAAATAATTCAAGATTCGGAGTATGTTAAGGGTGTGAAAGCTCAGAAGAAGACTAGGAAGACAGTGGTGAAAAATGGAGACAGAACACAGAAAGCAAATAAGAAGCAACCAATGTGATAGTTTTAGTTAAAACCAGAGAGTGAGTGGTTCCACCACCAGGGGAAGGTCAGTGATACCACATGGAAAACCGCTTTCAATTACTGGTATATATTAGGAAATTAGAAATTTATATGATAATTTTTGAAGTGGTTTTGTGTAGAACTAAGGGATACAGCTAGTATACACTTGTCTCGTCATTGTTAGAGACAAAAAGTGAAGGTAACAAATATATAATAATCTGTGTATAATAATCTGATAAAAATCTGTACAGCATCATAGATGGTGCAGTATTTAGATGTTTGAGGAGAAAGATTCGACAATGATTTTTACTACTGTAATATTGATAAATGTTACAACAAACCTTAACACTATTATTATTTACCCAAGAGGAACACATTTTGTTCAAACCTCAGTCCAACATGGCAAGGTGGTTAAAACACTCGACATGTAATCTGAGGGTCGCACGTTGGAATCATCGTCACACCATCTATGATCGCCCTTTAAGCCATAGGAGTGTTATAAAGTGACGCCCAATTCCATTATTCTTTGATAAAATAGTAGCCCAAGAGCTGGCGGTGGGTGGTGATGATTAGCTGCCATTCTTCTAAATTTACGCTGCAAAATTAGAGGCGGCTATCGCAAATAGCTTGCTTTAGCATTGCTCGAAATTGAAAAAAATCTTTTGAAAAGGTATTCAGTTGGGAGTATAATTTATGAGTTGGGTATGAATTATATAAAAGTATTGAGAATGATGTGAATCATTGGAAACAGTTTATTGCTAGTGAGCTCCTGAGAAACATTAAATGATATGGAGTGCTGAAAACTTTCAGGTATATGTCGAATATCGATTTTTTGGGGTTAATAGAAAAAGTAACGTAACCATTCTGTTTTGATTAATAAATGTCTTTCTTCAGGAACTTTCAAATTTATGTTTAAAACATATTTTATGGTAATTTTACCATAAACTTTTGATATCATATTATTGATTATAGTTTGTTTTGTAATTGAACGTGATTGTGGTGCATTTGAATTTCTTCCAATTTGCAGCTTGAGTGATTAAGTTATATACCGTATTATTTGTAAGGCATTTGTAACACAGTTTTGTTTCTGTACTAACTTAAAGGAATGGATATAAGTAATACAGACCAATAGGAAACATGATTTTGTTTCTATGAGTGTAAGAAGTGTAAAATGAAAGATTTATTTGTGTATGAAGTCATAATAACAAAAATAATACTAACTTACATATCTAGTTTAAACTTCAATTATTATATGTTATTTGTTACAGTACTATTGTGTATGTACATGTAGGTTTAGTTGTTGTATGGTAGAATCTTTGTAAAGTCATATTTTTTTTCCAGAATGAACCTGCTGGCTGTTCAGTGTCTCCTGGAAAGGCCATTTTCTAATTAAAGTAGCAAAGAATTATTTTTCACTTTATTCCACACTGAGTAAAGTAGATAGTGGTTGAAATGTTTATGCTTTTATTGGAATAAAAGAGAAACTGAGGTTATTCTAATATTATACATAATATTGTTTTTGTAATTATTATTTAACTCATAGTAGCTCCGTTAAATTTAAAAAAATATTTTAGAGCTATAACCAAATCATAATGACACTCTAATATTGTGGTATAGTTTGATAATTGACTACTTTTATCATCGAAATGAAAGTCATAAGGTAATGTTAAATAGAAAGGCGTACGCTATTTTACCCAGTTTATCCTGCCTCAGTTAAATATCAGCGAGAAACAATGTCCATTGTGTTCTGCGGTATGACTTCTCGGAATTTTTCTTTCGTTTGAATGAAATATTACTTATTTATTTATAACATGTGTGGCCAACCTGTAAACACATCAAAAGCCATACAAAGTCTCTCTCACAAAATCTCTCGTATTGTTTCCTAGGTGTACTTTTCAAAGATTGTACAAATTTTCAACTGAAATTACCATATTTTCCTAACACAATAATTAGTGGTAACATTGAAATTAGGACATAAAATATAGTCACAAAAGACTGGAGTGAAGCTTGAAATCGTCATTAATCCGAAACTGTTCAAATAATATTAAGACCAAGAATAATCAATGAAAGTTTATATCATTCAGGGGTTCTAATTACACACGTGTTATTTGACATATATATTTTTGTTAGTTTTTTTGGAATTTCGCACAAACCTACTACCAGTGCCGTGGTGCTTCCAGGTCGCCACGGTGCCACCCACTCTTTATTTGTGAAGTTAATTTCTGAAACCCTGTCCACGATATTTGAATGCAGATTATACATATATTTGCACTCTCCTGAATTAAAATATATTTTATATGTTGATGACAGGGGTTTAGGCCTACCTTGCTGCACCAGAAAACTTTAAGTTATTTATTATATATATTTATAGGGATGTATATTTATTTATGATTAAAAAAATAAGACAAACATTCTAGTGTGCCATTCAGAAATTTGCTAAAAAGGGGCTCTGAAAATACATAATTTAGGGTTTTCTTTTTCCTTTCTATTTAAAAATTTCTTTCGGAGGACATGCCAAACGACCCTTAGCATGGCTTCAACTCTGCTGCACTTGTGTAAAGCATTTAAACTAACTCTCCTCAATGTCTATTACTGGCTACGCTCTTGTCCAAAGATAAGTCTTTGCATTATATGTTATAATTCAATTGTTGAAACAATTCGCCTTGTTTTTAGCCATTAAGAAGCATTCAGTTGAGAGAGTAACTTATGAGTTTGGTGTGAATTATTGAAAAGTATGGAGATGAATGTCAGTTACCGAAAACTTTTAATTTATTGTGAATTCCTAAACACCATTCAACTGGATGAAATGTATTGAAAAGGTTTCTGTTTAATTTCTAGTATGTATATATATATGTCTTATAGAAGTCTTAAGTTACTCATTTAACTTCAGAGATAATTTCAAAAATAACTGAATTTTATTGATTTAATTACAGGTGAATATCATATAATGCAACTAAGAATGGTGCTTTTGCAGATCTTTTAATTTTAAGTTTGAAAGCCTGTGTCAATCAGTGCATTCTTAGAATGCCAAAATCTTAAGGCTAATGAACATAAAAAAATGTGCATTTGCGCTGTTAGACTCACTTATTTCAGTGGGAAAAAAAATAAAAAACGTTTTCAGCATTTAAAATGAAAAATATCAAAACTTTGAAATTAGCTTAATTTTAGTCGTCGAAAGTTTAAGACCATATCAAAAAGAGCTCCTAAAAAGGGGAGGAAATGCCCAAGAAAATGTTTTAGTGGTGAGTTGCCTAGCCATCATTACGAATAACTTTAAACATTCGCTTTCGAATGGTCGATATAAGAATTTGCAGATGGCTGGCTGGAAAGTTATTCTATGATGGCTTCACGAAGATCATGCATTGTTTGGAATTGATGTCTATTTCTATAGACTTTCAATGCCATCCATGCCCAAACATTTTGAAAGGCGTTGAATTCGGGCGAATACAATGGACGGTTTAAAAGAATCACATATACTCACCGTGAGAAATTCCTTTGTCCTGTGGGCATTATTGATTACAGCATTGTTCTGCTGAAAAATCCAATCATTTTCATATAAACGATGGCCTTCAGTCAATAACGATGCTCTCTCCAACATACCCATGTAGCCAGCTGCTGTTGGACACCCCTGAAAAGCCTGAAGCACCATTGTTCCATGAAAGGAGAAAGCACCCTAGGACATAATGGAACCTCCTTATCGTGCCAGTAAACACTGGAAGCCATCTTGACTATCCAGGTTGAATATTTTCTCATCACAGAACTATACCTTCGTCTACTTTTCTACGTTTCATGTTTGGTGCTTTTCAACAAAGGTAAACCAAACCGATTTTTGTTGTGTAAGGAGGCGTGGCCTTTAAAGACGTTTACAGTTTTTAAAGCTTTTCTCTTGTAGATGCCGTTTTATTCTTCTTGAGCTGCAGTCTACGTGCGTAAGGGCCTTAATCTAGTTCGACTATCGCCTGATTATTTACCGGACAATCCATCGAATCCTCCTGCTCAACTCCAGTTTAATATTTTTGGACCGAATTTTCGAAATTGTCGTTTCGTATAACTCAAAGTCGTATAAAAACAGCAGTTTTACTGCACCCAATCTCAACAGCGATGGCACATCAAGAATAAGAGAAACCTTGCTCTTGCTGCTCGACGATTCTGCCACGTTCACATTCTGTCAGCTATTTAGCCTTTCCCAATTTTTTACCCAATGTATTACAGGACATGTTAGTGGGAGATGTTCACAACGCTAATGCTTGAACAAATATAACTATATTTAGTTTCACGTTTATCGATTAACGCTTCGTTTCAGTATGGTCTTAAACTTTTGACCAGCTGGTATTTAAACTAATTTCATAGTGTTCACATTTTCCTATTAAATGCTAAAAACGCTATTTATTTTTATTTTCCCTTTTCTTATTTTCATCTTTCGAAGCTCCATTCAAATGAGTAGTTGAGTCTAAGAACGTAAAATGCATATTTTTCTTTATGTTTATTGGCCTTAAGATTTTGGCCAGCATAGATACCATACATACATACCATGTTTGTTTTTTGTTTGATGTAATGGAAAAATTGAATATTAGAAGTTTTGTAAACACTCTTTTTATCTTGATTCCTTCTATTTAGTCTGGACACACGAAAACTATGTCTAATGCGGTTTTATGTGTTGACTTTCATGAAATTTTTTGGTTTAGTTTTTTGTTTCAATTCACTAATAAAATCCGATACGAAAGCCTTAAATTTCTAACAAGTTTATATCTTAAAAATATTATTTAATGTTTTAAATATTTTAATATAATGTTTTACTCAATTGATTAAAATAGCAGAACTAGTAAATTTTCAGGTTGTAATAGAATTTAGTATAATCTTATGTGCGTAGAAGAAAAATTATGGTAATTTTAAATGACTTGAGCTAATTTGGAGCGTATCATTATACGTATTGTTTGTTTTGGAATTTCGCACAAAGCTACTCGAAGGCTATATCTGCTAGCCGTCCCTAATTTTGCAATGTAAGACTAGAGGGAAGGCAGCTAGGCATCACCCCCCACCGCCAACTCTTGGGCTACTCTTTTACCAACGAAAAGTGGGATTGACCGTCACATTATACACCCCCCATGGCTGAGAGGGCGAGCATGTTTAGCACGACGCGGGCGAGAACCCGCGACCCTCGGATTACGAATGCACGCCTTAACGCGCTCGGCCATGCCAGGCCTGATCATTATATGTAAAAAACACACGACAGATACATGATACTGTTGTTTGAACTAAAAGGTGATCGTTTATCAAATTTGTGAAACGTGAGAATGTAGCAAATGATATTCAAAACAATTTTGAGCTATTTATTTTTATTCAGTTTCCCTGTACGTAAAAAAATTTTCTAAACACAAACGAGCAGTTTTTACATATAAATTGTTTATTTGTTTGTTTTTTTAATTTCGAGCTAAGCAACACGAAAGATACATGTGCTCGCCGTCCCTAATTTAGCAGTGTAAGACCAGAGTGAAGGCGGCTGGTCGTCTCCACCCTTCTCTAAATCTTGGGGTACACTTTTACCAACTAATAGTGAGATTGATCGTTCCGTTATAATAAACCAATGGCTTAAAGGGCGAGCATATTTGGTGCGACTGAGCTTCGAAACCGCCACCCTTAGATTATGTGTCGAACGCCTTGTCTCAGCTGACCGTAAGGAGAAATTAACATGATATCAAGAATGCTTAAAGTAGAAATAAGTGAAAGAAATAGAAAAAAAAAATTAAAATTGAAATATAAAAGTGAAATAAGAATCAAATCGGAATCAATTCATAACAGCAACAATGATATTCGCGCTAAACTACACGAGAACTTCTCTACTATTCTTCTGTAATTTAAGAGGGACATACAAGTGGGTTATTGTTGTTTTTGAACGAATCACAAAGCTACACAATGGGCTATCTGTGCTGTGCCCACCACGGGTATCGAAACTCAGATTTTAGCGTGTGAGTCCGCAGACATACCGCTGAGCCACTGGGGCAAAGATAATGAACATGAATTGTTTTGTTTTGGTATTTCGCACAAAGCTACTCGAAGGCTATCTGTGCTATTCGTCCCTAATTTAGTAGTGTAAGACAAGAGGTAAGGCAGCTAGTCATCACCATCCACCGCCAACTCTTCGGCTACTCTTTTACCAACGAATAGGGGGATTGACCGTCACATTATAACGCCCCCACGGTTGGGAGCGGCCGAGCATGTTTGAAGCGACTCGGGACCCTGATATTACGAGGCGCACGCATTAACGCGCTAGGCCATGCCGGGCCCACAATTTGATAAGTGACCGATATTATCAGAGAATAAAGGTCATGAGCCAGCGCTGTCTAGTTATCTAATACTTAAACTTGTAACAGTGAAATTAAATATGTAATAATGTGTAAGATACCAGATGTTAGTATTGCTGATTCAAAATATTTTACAACAACTTGCAGACCGTTAATTATATTACAAGAAACGAAAATTACTAACAACCTAGAGTTTAGGGTTCGTCAAGTACACCAATTTCTAATTTCTTTATGAAACAAAGGATCGTGTAGGTGGGAAGGCACCTTTTCCACTTCAAACTCTCGATCAAAGCTTATGACACACGGACCATCAATAACTATTTACTTATTTCTATAGGTTTTGTTACTGTCGTAACGTAATTATTTTAGAAAGGAAAGTTATAAAACGCCTATCAAAAAGTGATTTAGTTATGGTTGTAAAATGAATAGTTAGTTTATTCAAATACATGGTTATTTCAAGAAACCACCCACATGTTCGTCACGTTTAAAAATTTTGTGAAACTGACCAAACACACTTAACATCAGTTAACAGAACTGAACTGTTTTTATCAGTTCATTATGATGCAGTTATTTTAAATCTGAATATTGGAAGATGCATTTCATCCAACACAAGAGTGTTAATTCTACAAAATATAAAGTGTTATTTTAACACACGTTTTTGTAACTATTTAAGACTTACCTTTAATTTTGTAATTTAATTTGTATAAGGTTTATTTATGACAAAAACAAATTATACGATCGGTCACAACATAAGTGAGTTTTAAGACTATTGAAAGACACGAGTAACAAATATGATATACAAGTAGTATTGAAAACAAAATTAAGCAGCAATTTTATTATATTAAAAGTGTTACTGAGTTTTTTATTGGATTAAGGAATAATTCGTGAGCGTTTTTTGAAGTTAAAAAATACATTTATAAATGAAACGCTTTTGCAAAATATTTCATGTCATTTGGTGGATAATTTTTTGCTCTAATAGATTGTGTGTTTGATTTTCATATTTCTTTAATTTTTGCTTTCATTTTCAGCTCATTAAATGGAATGTCAAGTGGACAAAATCGAGCATTTTCGAAAGCATCTGCTTTTCGCACTTAATCGAGGTGTTAACGCCGCCGAAGCTGCTCGTGAGATTTCTTCTGTGTATGGCAATGAAGCAATGCCTGAAAGTACCGCCCGCCGTTGGTTTTCGCGCTTTAAAAATGAGAATTTTGATCTGAAGAACGGGTCACACACTACTCGACCAACTGTGTTTGATGAAGAGCGATTGAACCAGCTTCTTCACGAAAATCCACGTCAAACGACTAGAGAATTAGCGGAGAAGATGGATTGTGATCCAGAAACTGTGGTGATTTACCTATTTTCAATGGGCAAGGCTCAGAAACTCGGCGCTCGGGTGCCACACTGTTTGAGCGAAAATAATAGAAATCACCGCATCACAATTGCCACCAGTTTGCTTGTTCGAAATAAAGTATCATAATAAATTATGTACTATTCTTTTATATTGTATTCACGTACAATGTCTGCATGTAATACTTGAATAAAATTATTTAAAAACGCACACGAATTATTCCTAAACCTAATATATAGGTGAAACAATGAGAGACGACATCTGTTGTACATAAGTCGTTACTTGTCGCTGTGAAAATGGAAAGATAAAATGCGTCTGTAACTTTAAGGATGACACATCTTAATGTTGTACTGAAGCTGAAAGAGAGAAAACAAATGTACAGTTACTGTTGTTTGTGAAAGCGGAGATACACATTATAACTGTAATCCAGGAGGAGGTTAACAGTTTAACTTTTCTTACCAATAAACTGGTTCGTGACAGACAGATATCTTTAGATATCTTAAAAATAAACTGATGTACCAGTAACAATAATACTTTATTTGCACTTACGATACAAATATTACTAATCCCAAGATGTTTGAAGCTGAACACAAGAGCTAACCCAAAGCAATATGATATCGTACTCAGAAAGATTTGATAACTGACCAATACTTTCAGATAAAAGAGGTCATGAGTCAATGCTGTCATTTGTACTGGGAAGGCAAGGTGGTACACATATCCAACACATATGTGTATATACCAAGAAGTGGATTTTCAAGACAAAGTATGTTAATGCTTTGTTAATAATGTAAAAATAAGTGAAATGTATGTAAAATCACCAGTTTACCTTTGAAACGTTTTGGTAACTTGTAAAGTCATTGTTGATAGGGTCGAGTACCAAAGTTTACAGATAATAGAAACTTGCCTAGTCATAGTAAAAGACAAAACAATGATTGTGTGATATGGGATGTTTAGAAATCTTGCTGAGTCACTATACAGTAAAGAAATATTTTAAAGATAAGACAGATTTTAATAGTGTTTTGTTATTGTTTAAACGAGAAAAAATCGAATTATGACTTTTTATTTCGATATGTAATGTATTAATTTCATTAACCTAGTTTGATTTTAGAGGGCTAGAAAATTCTAGTTTGTCTTATAATCTCATAATTTGTTGTGTAGAAGGTCACAAATGTTTGTTTCTATTAAAGGTTAAGTATCATCTACAAAATGCAAATATAATTCACTTTGGACAAATGGAACTGTGAAACTAAAACACAAACTTGAAAGGGGTCAGTTTCAGTGAATTTTTAAAACAAGAGAATGTGACATTTCTATATGAATCTCATTCTGTATCTTTATTTCTACTCAGTAGCTGGAAATTGTTTTTGTTCCACAAACTCATTCTTAAGTACGTTTTGAAATTCAGAATGGCAGTTACGCAAAACTAACAATGAAAGCTAATTTTTTTTCAGTAGAAGTAATTAAAGAGCATTAAACATTTTGGTGCTAATGTTAACCTGATAGGATTTCGAAAATTAAGTTAAATTTAATCTGTGAAAGTAATAAAACACCACAAAAAATGTTATTCAGTTTTCTGGAAACAAAAATATATGTACATGCAATAGCTGTAATAAACGACATTGTACGAATGTAAAAGCCGTTCTAAATAAAATAAGTGAGTATATATATGTGAAAACGGCTGGTATGGGTAGAGAAACCTAAATAGAGGAGCGAACAACATTTCGACCTTCTTCGGTTATCATCAGGTTCACAGAGAAAGAAAGAAAGAGGTAACTCGTCATCACGGAAAATAAGTAAGTGTGACTACACGCTCTATGAAGTTGCTAAGAGTTTGTGTGTGTTTTCTTACAGCAAAGCTACATCGGACTATCTGCTGAGCCCATCGAGGGGAATCGAATCCTTGATTTTAGCTTTGTAAATCCAAAGACTTACCGCTGTAATAGCGAGGGGCGTTGCTAAGAGACCTGAAACAAAGTGTCTTACGAAAAAGATATGATTATATTTTGAATTTTTTTGGGGGTAATGGTGACTGTATTTTTGGTATCGAAATGACATACCCTTGTTTCATATTCTGTGAGGACATAGGGAATAAACTTATTTTCATCTTGCTGACGTTGTTAAAGGTTGGGTGCATATGTTCATACAATTATCTCCCTATTGCTTCAGGACTCTACGCTTTCAATTGTTTATGGGTAATGAACTATAAGCTAAAAATACTTATTCCTCACTTATCATGGATAGCTTTATCCATCTTAGCAATGCTTTTATCAATGGTGGAACCACTGAAGTGTATTTGTCGGTGTTCATTCATAACAAATGTTTGCCAATTGTCAAATTAATCCACTCACTCGACACACCATGGACCAGTGAACAGGACAATCTACTGGTACCCTGAGATTTCCTAGTGTTGAATCTGCTCATCGAACATGCTCCGTTTTTAATCTGTGAGGGCGTTATAATGTCACGGTTAATTCCAGTTTTCTTTGTTTAAGAGTTGCTCAAGAATTGGCAGAAAGCGATATGGACTAGCAGCCTTCTTACGAGTTGTCACATCCAGATTAAGGGCGATTAGTACAAATACACCGTTCACTGACCCTTTTCTCTAGACTGTACAATCCCTTTCATATTGTACTAACATTTTCTGGTAGATTTGAACGAGCGTAACACGCTTAGTACACAGAGAATAAAACAGATTGCTCTTTTCTTTGTGCATGCTCACAAGTGCACGCTTATGTTATGTTACTCACAAGCACCATGTATGCATAATTCATGAACGAGAGGTATCGTTTGTCTGAACTAAATATAACAAGCTTTGAATAATTTCATTCACGGATTTGTCGTACGTAAACACCGCGGATCTCAGTATTGGTTTGGTTTTCTGAAACACCTTGCAGTTAAATATACAGTCGTTTAACGTCCCAGCATGACCACGTAGGTTAAGGCGTTCGACTCGTAATCCGACGGTCGCGGGTTCGAATCCCGGTTGCACCAAACATGCTCGCCCTCCCATCCGTGGGGGCGTTATAATGTGACAGTCAATCCCTCTATTCGTTGGTAAACGGACCAGTGCACCAAACAGAAGAAAGTTGTTACTGAACATCGTTTATCAATTAACGTTTTAATGATCTAAAAATTTAATCTAGGAATAACTGATTCATGGTTCAATGTAAATGATTTTGATGACGGAAATTTCCGTGAAATACATGGTTACATGTTAATTAATACAGACAGAGCAGTGAAAGAGGTGAAGGCTCTGTATGTAAAGTGTGAGTTGGACAACAGAATCAGTTGCCTTCGGATGTTGTGATGACAGTAAATTTACCTGAGTTTAAAAGAAATGTATTTCTTAAATGTTATGAATACCATAGATCAAATACAATTTTTTGTATGACCCATCTAAACAACATACTAATATTTTTTAAATTATTGAAAGTTATTTTGAATTTTATTGATAACACGATTTCCTGCTTTTAGTATCCAAGACTAAACTTGAAGACTTACGACACTACAAATCACATTTTTAAACATTTGATAGTAAGTTGCTCTGGTCATTAACTGGCATATACGTCTACAAATACGATTAGATAATGCACGTGATGAGTGATTGTCTTTCAGCAGATCGTTCAAGGTACTGCGCACGAACCGCTAAATTATCTTGAAAGTTTCACACGACACATAAGGTTCTAAGAATTGTCTCAATAAATAGAGGTTGTTGAAAAAAGAAAGCGAATTGTTACTACTTTGACACACGTAACAGTTTAATAGAAACGGAGTTGTTAGTTGTCTGGAATTAACAAGAAGATGGAAAAGACTGGTAAGTTATTTCTTCGTCCACAATCGAGTAACTACTCATGTAAGAGAATGTTAAAATTTGGTGTTGGAGAGTAATAACACCATTATTTTCCCTAAACACATATGTTAAATGTAATAAGAGTGATTGTGGTAGAATATAAGTTTTGTTCCTGTTTCAAAGAAAGTAAAGCCCTTCTATTTCACCATATATAGTTCATTTGAAGGCATGGTTCTATGTCAGTTTTTTGTTCCTTATACGTAATTTTATGAAATTAACCACACGTATTTTACTTCAGCGAACGGAACTGAGTTTTTTTTTCTGTTTATTTAAGTCGTGTTATTCACTTTAAACACGTACTTTTTAAAATGTCTATCTAGACAAGAAGATGCAAGTTCTACTTTATCATTAAAGAAGAGTGACCAGTAAAAAGTTATTGTTCTAAAAGATAAACAGGTTTTAAAAATAATTCTTGTTAAAATATATATATTTAATATTATTGTGTGAAAAGTACAATCACTTTCATTTTATTTTCAAATAGGTGAAACAAAAACTGACGACAGCTGTTGTACATGTGTCGTTACTTGTCGCTGTGAAAATGGAAAGATGAAATGCGTCTGCAACTGTAATGGTGACACATCAAAATGTTTTACAGAAGCTGAAGAGGGGAAAAACAAATGTACAGTTACTGTTGTTTGTGAATGCAGAGATGCACGTTGTAGTCCAGACTGTAAGAAGGAGTCATGTCAGGATTGTGTAGAAGCCAGAAAGAAGAATAGCTGCGTTTGTAACGTCACCTGCTGGTGTGAAAACGGAAAGATGAAATGTGTTTGTAACTGCAAGGGTAAAACTACTCAATGTTGTGAAGAAGGTAAGAGGAGAAAAGATAAATGTACTCTTTGCTGTGAGTGTTGAAAAAAGAATGATAAATCCTATACCACTGAATTTTCAATGTTCGTGAATTGTTTGAGTGAAAAACACGTAAATTGATAGAACGGATCAATAAGAGGATATTAATTTTATGATGACATTCGTAACTTAAATGTATAACGCTAACGTATATACTTTTGAAATATATTGCTGTACGACAGACGGTTGGTAGAACTATTAATTTTTATTTGTTTAATCTTTAAAGAAAACAGCTGGTGAATTAATAAAACAAAGATGATACGAAATTTTTTGATAAAGGTTTTATCAAATCAGCAGTAACTTTATTTTGATAATATAAGAATATGGAGTTCGATCCTTACGACGGTAAGTTCTGGTATTCTTGTGTGCAGCTTTACATCTAAACAAAAGTGATTATTTTAATACATTACTCCGATTGCTATACAGTTGTTTGAATTAGTTTAAACTTTCGAAGCTTTCTTTGTTTACTGACAGTTACTTAATATATTTTTCTCCTTGTTTTGATATTCGCACAGGAGGACTCATAATCCGAGGGTTGCGGGTTCGCGCTAAACATGCTCGCTCTCCCAGCCGTGGGGGTGTATAATGTGACGGTCAATCCCACTATTCGTTGGTAAAAGAGTAATCCAAGAGTTGGCGGTGGGTGATGATGACTAGCTGCCTTCCCTCTAGTCTTACACTGCAAAATTAGGGACGGCTAGCGCAGATAACCCTCGAGTAGCTTTGTGCGAAATTCCAAAACAAACAAACAAACAAATCTGGAGGAAAGGGAAACGGTCATCTTAACTTATCTTAAACTATTGGACAATTCCTATATCGACGAATTTTTGGTCTAGCCAAGACTTAAAACACTACCACGATTAAAGGGTAAAGGATATTATGTGGGAGTGATATTCTAGTCAGTGACCAAATTATAACAAGTCGAACACCTTAACCTCATTACCATTAAAGTTCCTTTTTATTGTTGTTAATCTATCTAATAATTGTGGATACGATCTGATACACCTTGAAGACCTAAACTGTATTTACTGTTGCTATTTTTATTCAGAGTTTTATCTGCTCTAATGCAATAACTGCTATTCGGAAGGTTCTACAGTGAAATTCATCTTGTCAGTAGATTGGTTCATATCTCAGACAGATGATCTTACATATACTGAAAAAAACTCAATATACTTTAAATATAAATTGTAATACTGTACTTATACTTGCAATTAAACTCGCAGTAGCTCTAATCTCATGTAATTAAAGCTAAATATAGAGCTATAGAGAAACCAACGTGATGTCGTAATACGTACAATTTTAAATTGACCGATGCTCTCAGAGAATAGAAGTCATGAGTCAACGTTGTCCATTCGACTCGAGGAAAGCAAGATGATGCACTAAGTCAGTTTTCACTAATTTTACTGTTCAGGTTGTATTGAACTGAGAATAACAATATGCGAAGTTGGGTAGTAAAGGTATGCTGTGGGTATGCGCTTTTAACTTTCTTTTTTATTTGTGTAAATAAAGTTTTTGTTAATTACTTAATTCGTGAAACCTACAAATTTACATACCAATAAATCCATTTGTAGAAAAGTATTATCTTATTAACTAGCAACTGACATATAACAATATGTAACATACATTTTGTACCTGGATTGTATGTGTTATATCTCAATTGCTAATTTGTAAAAGTACAGAAAATGGCCATTATTCCCTTTAAACTCTTCATTTGTAACCCAGATAATGAAATTTAGAAATCAACCTATTTTCTATTAAAAACGAGCAAATTTGTACATTTCTATTTACATAAGACCCGAATAAAACATATAAATCAAGATTTACATGTATTTCTACTAAAGTTATACAAGAATGTTTAGAGGTGAGCAGTTTCTCGAGATTTGTAAGGTAAATAAATTTCAACCACCAAATACAGTCTCCCATCATGTTTGCATTATTCTCTCCAACTTAGCGGCATTCAAAATCCAGTATATCTTGGTGACAGCGCTCGCTTTGCTCCTCTAAATATGATCCCTGTTTTCCTTGAACTTATCAAAATGAAAGTCACGGATATGGACTTTCAGGGACATCTTGCTGCCCATTTTAACATACGTAGTTCTTCACCAGAACCTCAACCAGTTCCACACAATTTTCGTCCTTGTGATTGCTTAAGAATCCCCAAACCACTACGACAAAGCTGCCCCAAGCTTTTTATCCCTTGCTACTGATTTTCTTGAGTAATTCGGTGCACTCCAGGATCTTCTTTATTTGTGGTCCAATGAATACACCAGCTTTGACCTCAAACAGCTTAGGTAAGAAGTCTCGAGGGTACTTGAAGTCTCCAGACTCCTTATGAAGAGCTGTGACAAATTGTTTCATAAGACTCATTTTCATGCACAATGGTGGGAACAACACCTTCTGGATGTTCACTAGTGGCTGATAGTTGACACAGTGCTTCCTCACAGAGAACTTTGTCCGTTCTAATTTGTGATTCTTGTTGCAGTTCGCTGCGGTGTTCCTGCTGTCCCAAAGACAAAGGTAACAGGAAAACTTGGTAAAGCCTCCCGGGTTGCAAACTGAGTGGGAAAACACCATTTCTACTCAAACTATCGATCATATCTCACGACAAAACATAGTATCAGTAACTATTTACTTTCTTATTACTATAGATTTCTATATTGCTTTTGTTTTGTTCTAATGTAATTACTTTAGTAAGCAAAGTGACAAAAGTATATAACGTGATATAATTCTAATGCTATGACACACTTGAGAATTTGGTGTCGTCAATATTATTTTTAATATTCTACAAATAATAACGCTCAAGTAATAAACAATTAACTAGTGATTGTTTGTTTGTTTTGGAAATTCGCACGAAGCTACTCGGGGGCTATCTGTGCTAGCCGTCCCTAATGTAGCAGTGTAAGACCAGAGAAATGGCAGCTAGTCATCACCACCCACCGCTATCTCTTAAGCTACTGTTTTACCAACGAATTGTGGGATGGACTATCACTTATAACAACCCCACGGCTGGAAGGGCGAGCATGTTTAGCCCGAAGCAGGCTCAAACCCGCAATCGTCGGATTACGAGTCTCGCGCGCCTTAGGTGCTTTGCCGTACCGGGCCACTAGCGATTGTTCCTCGACGAATTTCTTCACTATCTACTTTTAAAATAAATTATGTCAACCGTCGGCATGACACACTTTGTTAGGTAATAAAAAGTCAGCGTGACATTAAAATTAGGCCTAGAAAGAATTATTGAAAGGTTATAACATTCAATAACTAAAATTAATTTTAACTCAAATTTCACGTAAAGAGATAAATACACATTTGTTAGTTAACTACAATAAGCCATCCATTAATATTGAACACATTTTTTCCTAAATTTTTAAAGAATACTTTTATTTACTACATTTAACCGTTAAAAGGTGTATTTTTGACAAGAAAAAAAAGCTTATATGATTCAGGTTTGGTGACAGCTGATAACACAAGTTTTAAGACTATTCAAAGACACGAGTAAAAAAAATCAGTAATTTTGAAAAAAAAATTAAGCAGTTATTTTTTTGTTGTATGTAAAATGTAACAGAAGTTTATTTTCATGTAGGCGAGTCAAAGAAAGACGACAGCTGTTGTACATGTGTCGTAACTTGCAGCTGTGAAAATGGAAAAATGAAATGTGTCTGTAACTGTAATGGTGACACATCTCAATGTTGTAAAGAAGCTAAAGAAGGGAAAAACAAATGTAAAGTTACTGTTGTTTGTGAAAACGGAGATACACGTTGTAGTCCAGACTGTAAGAGGGAGTCATGCCAGGACTGTGTTGAAGCCAGAAAGAAGAACAGCTGCGTTTGTACCGTTTCCTGTTGCTGTGAAAACAGAAAGATGAAATGTGTTTGCAACTGCGACTGTTGTAAAGACGGAAAGGATAAATGTACTGTCTCTTGTGAGTGTTAAAGATGAAAGGACTGATCCCATACAACTGAAATTTTAATTATCGTGAATTGTTTGACTGAAATTCGTAAATTGATGGCATGGATTAACAGCAAAAGTAAATTAATTTGATGATGATATACGTAACTTAAATGTGTGACAATATGATATGTATTTTACATATATTTTACTGTATTCTAGAGAGACGGTTAGTAATATATCAAACTGAATATTGATTAATCTATGTTGGTTCTCTTTCTGATTTGATAAATGTGATTATATAAAGTTGAAATGTTTAATTGATGATCGATAATTATTGCTAGATACGTCAAAAATAGCGAAGTCAAAATGTTAATTGCTTTTATAATGTTTTTTCAATTTTATCTTTGTACCATCAACAGACTGCCACAATCGGATATGTGAACGAGTAATCAATATAAGAAACTATAGTGTATTTTAAGAATACCTCTTGGTAAACTTCAATTAATAAAATACACTGCATGAAACTGTTGTTCAAACATTTTTTTGGTCAGTAGTAGCTTTCCTCTTATAACATCAGAATGTGGAGTACCATTCTAACATTACTAAGCTCATATAGGCTAGCGTGTAGATTCGGGTAATTGAAAAAACACCACGGTTTCTTTGTATAACAATTGTTTTTGATCATAACAGATGAATCTGAAATTAGGTGTAAAATATCTAAATTGTCAATTTGATAATTGATAGTTATTTGTTATCGTTTGTCTTTTAATTTGTTTTGTATCTCGCACAAATTCACATTAGGGCTTTTTGCGTTAGCCATCTCTAATTTCACAGACAAAAACTAGATAGAAGGCAGCTAGTCATCCTCAATTATCGCAATTGTTTGTGGTACAGTTTGACTTGTTCTAATATTGTGTTTGTAATTCTGCTTTTATCCAGTAGCTCTTCTGCTCTCACATTATAACTGTTATCCAAGAGAAGGTTAACAGTAGAACTTTTCTTAACAATAAACTGGTTCGTGTCAGACAGATATTTTTACATATCTGAAAAATAAACTAATGTACCTGTAACATTAATACTGCACTTACACTAAGAATACAAATTTTACTGATCCCAAGATGTTTGAAGCTGAACACAAGAGCTATCCCAAACCAATGTGATATCGTGGTCGGTAAGATTTGATAACCGTCCAATACTATCAGAGAAAAAAGGTCATGAGTCAATGCTGTCCTTTGTTCTGGGAAATCAAGGTGGTACACATATCAAACCCACTTATGTATATACAAAGAAATGGATTTTCGATCTTCTTCAGTCATCGTCAGGTTCACAGAAAAAAAACACAAAAAACTTTATTTAACCAGTTTATCCTGTCTTGGTTAAATGTTAGGCAGAAAGAAAAATTAATATTATTTTGCAGGTATGCCTACTCGTAATTTTTCTTTTGTCTGAATGAAATATTAGTTGTTTTTTTAACATGTGTGGCCAACCTGTAAACTGATCAAAACCATACAAAATATCCTTCACACAAAATCTCTCGTATTGTTTGAAGAATTGTACAAATTTATAACTGAAATTACCCTATTTTTGTAACACAATAATAAGTGGTAACATTGAAATTAGGATATAAAATACAATCATAAAAGACTTGAGTGTAGGTTTAAATGGTGTTTAATCTGTAAAAACCAAGGAACATTTCAGAAAGGTGTGCGATTTTGAACTGCGTGTTCAATACAGTTTTCATTGGAAACTCATACTCCAATTAATAATTCATTATTACAAATTAGAAATAATCTTTTTATGAAAATATGCGTATATGTAAAGAGGAAGTTCACGTAATTGATACTCAAGGTAATACATAATAATAAAGAAAATCAAGAGTAGCTTAGATTAAACATTTAATGTACCATTAAGAGTAAAGCTACAAATAAAAAGAAATATAACATAAAGACATAGTGTACATTGCAGAAACGAATTATCCCATGTAAAGTTCACACACTCTGAGGAAAAGTAACGTCACGATCAGGCTAACTATCGCTCCTCTTCTGTCGTAACTTGAAATAAACGTGGTTGTCTAATCTTTGTCAAAACTCAAGATAGAATGGCATTACACAGGTAGCAGCAGTACAGTGCATGATTTTCAGTGCATTCAGTACGTTGCTTTGAAACGCATGACACATACTTCCGTCTTAATGAAGACGTTGAGTTGTACAGATCTAAGTCTTTTTGATGTTAATTGTTAAGGAACAACCGAAACTGTGTTTTCCATATTTTATGAATATATGTAGGTAAGATTATTGGGAGCTGAGGGTGGCTTGGTTTATTTTGGGGCGGCTCAAGCCACCAGATCCCCCTGATGTTACCACTAGATAAGATCAGAGTTAGGAAATAAGCCAACTATTTCACACGTGTATATCTGCACGACGTATTATGCAAGCCTACTATAAAAAGGCATAAGAGCTGAGAAACATAAGTCCACTTAAAAGTAAAATTTACATTCGAGTTAAGAACTTTCCCCCAAAATAACTTGATTTATATATTTTCAGTAAGTTAAGAATTAAAATAAAAGGCCTCATGAAAATAATAAAAACCTAAAATTCTTAGAGCTTAGATTCAAGTCGTGTTTTATGTGAAACTTTTCAAGTAACCATAACTCTTGATGTTTAAAAACAAATGATACAAATAACGAATGTAAACAATAACACCTGTTAATCGTTAGGCCATCAACAGATTACTTAGGATTACATCTACACTTGAGTTTTATTTTAAGAAAAATATTTTCATTGTTTTAATGAACTGTTTATTCTTGGCCTGAAGATCCTGATGGTAAAACAAATTGTGTATTTTTGCAAATGAGTGTTGTTGGAGGTATTCAAAGAGAGTAACTTGTATATGACTATATTTCACAAGAAATGATGAGAAAAACTCGGGTAAAAATAACAGTGAATTAATGACAGGTGTGAATAAAAGTTTTTAGAAGTTTATTTTATGCATTCTTTACACCTTTAATCTTTCGTTAGACAACAAAGACAGTGTGGCATTCATATTAGGTAGAGAATATATCAGTGAATGTTTTTACTTTTCAGTGGTTCTAATTACACACGATTTATTTGAAATATTTTTTATGTAAAGTTGCAATAGGCCTAACTACATATCGCCGTTTATAATTTAGCTATCATTCTAAATCCTAACTAATATATTATTCAAAGACAATTCTCCAACATTAACATCAAAAAATCTTTTTAAAAAATAATGATATTTCATAATCTATCTATAGTTTTTCTTATCCATAGAATTTCTATAGTTTATCTTGATATGAAAGGTGTTTCTTCAAAATGAACCACGAATCTTCTGAGTTAGCGTTTTCACATTAAATACTTGCAACATGAGCCTTCATGGTTTTTTCGTATACTTAGTTTGCTAGATTTCTCGTTAGTTCAAATCACACAATCAGTTTAGTTTTGAAACTTGGTAAGTCATTATTAAATTAATATCGTAAGAAACAAATTTTCGCAGCTAAAATAAATTTACCAACTTGAAGATGGAAACCAAAAGAGAAAAAAAGTAATACACTGCACGTTAAAAAAGTTTGTCTTTAATTCTATACGTTCGTTATTTCCATGGTCGTTTTGAAATTTGTAGGTGAAATTTGACGAAGATATTTTTCTTTTATAAAAGAGATAAGTGTTTTGACCATTTGAACATGTGTACTTCTGTTATTTCCTTTAAGATAGGCATCTTCTTGGCTGGACACTTTCGGTATTAAATTATAGATTAAAAGTTTAAAGATCGAGTTAATTCCTATAATATAAATACCTGTTTCTATTTTTATCTTTATCATGGTAGACATTGTGACACACTTTCATATTCCACCCAATATCCTCAATTCAGTCTCATGTACTTTTCAGCGTTGAAAAGCGTTCATTTGAGTATGAAGTCTTGTAGAAATATTCACTGAGTACGAACTATGAAAAAATTCATTTAAGTTTGAAATGAAAAAATTTTAAATTACTTTCAGTTTTGATTTTTGTGAAGGAGACAGATTTATTTAGTTGAACGTTAAGTGTTGAACAGCATTAAGATGGGTATGAATTGTTGAAAACATTTAACTTGTTGTGAACAACTGAAAATCAGTAAGCTGGGTGTGAAGTTATGAAAAGGTTCCTGTTTAATTTCGACAGTCACTCACTGGGACAGTAGGTTTAAAATATGGAGTCGTTCTGTTTGTTGTTATAAATGTCTTGTTTTAATAAGTATTAAGTCTTAGGCTACTCATCAACCTTTAAATATAATGTACAATAATTTCAGAAATAACTGGATTTTGTTTTTAGTGTGTTTATATTAATTTGATTACAGGTAAATTTTATAGTGTAATTAGGAATGGTGCTTTTCCACATCTTTTAATCTAAAGTTTTTAATTTTTTAGTTAAATAGTGCATTCTTAAAATGATATCTGTATTGCATTTTTGTTTCTTTGTTTGATGTAATGGAAAAGTTGAATATTAGAAGCTTCATAAAAACTGTTCTTACCTTGATTCCTTTTATTGTCTGTTATATTGGGCGTGTATGTACACACATATATATGTAACCAGCAGCAGGTTAAAGACTCTTCAATTGGGCTATTACATAAAATAACAAAACTTTTGGAATTTATATTTATTTCCTGTTTTTATATTAAATGTAAATTCTTCAAGTTTTATCTTTTTGTTTTTCTCAATGGGGTACTTTATAGCATAAAACTGATCAAGAAAACATTTTACATTGAGAGATATTTAACATTTTGGGAATTAGTTTAAACGCTAAATATTCTAGAATTCTCCGGAAAAGGCAATCGATGGATAATAATGTGGTACTAATTGTTTAGAGTCCATGGTATTAATGTACTCTTCTATTCTTGGACTATTGTATGCTTGAAGAACAGTTTCTTCTGTCATCTTTGTACTTTGTCCAGAAAATATGTAGCATATTTTACACATTAGAAGGTTACAAACCACGAAATCTCAGATTTAGTCTGAACACACGAAAACTATGTCTAATGCACACCATATTTTGACTTTCATGAATATTTTTGTTTACTTTTATTTATTTCACCTTCCTGTTTAAACCCGAGACGAGATTCATAAATTTCTTACTACTTTAAATCGAAATAGTTTTATTTAATGTTTCAAATATATTCTAGATTTGCAAAGTCATTGTTGAAATGATAGGGTAGAGCACTAAAGATTACAGATAGCGAAAATCTGCTTAGTCATACTTAAAGACAAATTAACAAAAATGTGATTTTAAATCTTCATACATTTAGCTGAGTCACAATTTACTGAACAGATACTTTATAGTTTATATAAATCGCTAAAAGGTAATGTTTAAACTATAAATTATTGAGTTATAATTGTTGTTTATTAGATGTTTTTTTAACTTGATTTGAAATAGAGGGAATAAAAATTTTTTAGATTCTCATTCATTTCATGATAACTTTAATCTTATAGGATAAACTAATGGTACTTTTTTAGCACTTGAAATGGTTGGTAGCGTTAAATTAAATGAAAATAAATATCAGTATAGAAATATGACGATGTTGTCTGAATATAAAATATTATAGTTCAGTAAAATTGTGAAAGTCCAGAATGTGGCGACTAGATATTAGCAACAATTTTGAACTATTTATTTTTATTCAATGGTCCGAAACTGTTATTATTTTACATTTTGGTCCTTAAGCAAATTGATTAGGAGATGTTAAAAATAATTTCCGAAAAGTTACTTGACATTAAGGAAGCTTAAAAAAGGAAATCAGTAAAAAAATTAAAAAATATAATTTCAAATTTAAATATAAAATATAAATAGATATAAAGTTATGTTTGGAAATTATAAAACGTCAAGAAACGACTTGGATATTAATTTATATAATCTCTTGAAAACACATATTTGGAGAAATAGACGAGAAACAATTAGATTTAACTAAATTGTTTCAACAAATAAAAAAAGCTTTCAGTCAGTAAAACGTTCCCTTTAGAGATTTTCGACACTAAAATCATGTGTTAGATTCCCCTCGGTAGGCTCAGCAAATTGGCCGATGGCTTTGCTTTTTAAAAAAAACATTCTAAACGCGAATAAAATAAGTTAGTAAATTAAATAAACGAAAGAAAATTCATAATTCACAGAGTAGGCACATCCACCGATGTTTAATCACAAATAATTAAAATATATCACAACAAATCCCATATACTTTGTAATTTTTGTAACATTGGTCTTGTTAATTATAAAATAAACTGTCGTAATAAAATAATAAAGCATTTAGTGTTTCTTTATTTTTAGTAACTGTAACGTTCACAAGAAAC
The DNA here is from genome assembly GCA_011833715.1 of Carcinoscorpius rotundicauda. Classification (NCBI taxonomy): domain Eukaryota; kingdom Metazoa; phylum Arthropoda; class Merostomata; order Xiphosura; family Limulidae; genus Carcinoscorpius; species Carcinoscorpius rotundicauda. The sequence goes on along the minus strand of CM022400.1, from coordinate 78,557,124 downwards.
GTGATTACTTAAAGAGGACTAAATGGTAAGCTAACAGCCGTTCACAATTCAGCTAACATTCTAAATAATATATTATAGGAAAAACAAATCACAAACACCAGCAAACTTTGTGTTAAAATGTAGTGAATGATTGTTTATTGTTTCTTTCATAGCTCTTTTGGCAGGCCTGGCATGGCCGAGCTCGTTAAGGCGTGCACTCGTAATCCGAGGGTCGCGGGTTCGCGCCCGAGTCGCGCTAAACATGCTCGCCCTCCCAGCCGTGGGGGTGTATAATGTGACGGTCAATCCCACTATTCGTTGGTAAAATAGTAGCCCAAGAGTTGGCGGTGGGTGGTGATGACTAGCTGCCTTCCCTCTAGTCTTACACTGCTAAATTAGGGACGGCTAGCACAGATAGCCCTCGAGTAGCTTTGTGCGAAATTCCAAAACAAACAAACAAGCTCTTTTGGCGCCATCTATAGTGTACTATTCATTCGGTAAGTGTCATAGTGCCTGCCAGCCTGCCACCCACTATTCATTTGTGAAGTTAATTCTTGAAATTCAGAGAATCTGAACATACACTGACCATGATATTTGAACACATATTATAGATACTACACATATATTTTGCACTCTCTTTAGTGACTCTGTATTTTATATGTTGATTACAGGATTGTAGACCGATTTTGCCGGGCCTGATAACTTTAAGTAATATATTATATATATATTTATATGATTAAGAAATAAGACAAACATCTCAGTGTGTTATTCTGAAATTTCCTGAAAAGGTTGTCTAAGAATGCAGAATTCAGAATTTTCTTTTACGTTTTTATTCAAAAAATTTCCTTGTGAAAACATGCCACATGACCCCCCTGGCATGGCTTCACGTCTGCGGCGTTTGCGTCAAGCTCTCAAACCAACCCTTCTCAATAACCATTTGTGGCTATGCCCCTGTCCAAAGATAAGTTTCATTGATTTGCATTCTATATCATAATTTAATTGTTGAAAAAACACGCTTTGTTTTAATCTGTGAAGTAGAATTCAGTTGAGAGAGTAATTTACGAGTTGGGAATGAATTATTGAAAAGTATTGAGATGAATGTTAGTTACCAAAAACTTTTAATTTATTGTGAATTTCTAAACACCATTCAATTGGGTGATAAGTTTAGATAAGGTGTCTGTTCACTTTGAACTTTGTAGTTATACATGTCTTATGTAAGTTATGTAAGTCTTAGGTTACTCATTAAACTTTGGAGATAATTTCAGAAATAATTGGATTTTATTTTTAATATGATATTACTAAATTTAATTAGAGGCGAATTTTATATTACAATTAACAATGGTGCTTTTGCACATCTTTTAATTTTAAGTTTGAAATACTGTGTGAATCAGTGTATTTTTAGAATGATATTCACTGCTGGCCAAAATCTTAAGGCCAATGAATATAAAGAAAAACTGTGCATTTGTGCTGTTAGACTTAACCACTTATTTCATTGGAGCTTCGAAATTCTAAAATAAACAAAATAAAAATAAAAAGCTCCATTGTTCCATGAAAGAAGAAACCACCCCTGATCATGATGGAACCTCCTTATCGTGCCAGTAACATTGAAAGCCATGTGGACTGTCGAGATTGAATATTTTCTCATCAGAGAACTAAACCTTCGTCCACTTTTCTACGTTTCATGTTTGGCGCTTTTCAGCAAATGTTAAACCAAACAGTTTTGGATTGTGTAAAAAGGCGTGGCCTTTGAAGACGTTTACGGTTTTTAAAGGTTTTCTGTCGTAGATGCCGTATTTTTGTTCTGGAACTGCAGTCAACGTGCGTTAGGGCCTTATTCTGGTTCGACTATCGCCTGGTGTCTTGCCGGTGAGTCCATCGAATCCTCCTGCTCTACTCCGGTTAAGTATCTTTGGGCCGACTTCTTGAAATTCTCGTTTCGTATATATAACGGTCTTTCAAGAACTTTTAAACAGCAGTTTTACTTCACTCAATCTCACAAGTGATGGCACATTAAGAGAAAGAGAAACCTTGTTCTTGCAGCTCGACAATTCTGCCACGTTCAAATTCTGTCAGCTATTAAGCATTTCCCATGTTTTTACTCAATGTAACACGGGAGATGTCAGTAAGAGATGTTGACAACACGAATGCTTGAACAAATTTTAGTGAATTTAGTTACACGTTTACCGATTAACGCTTCGTTTCAGTATGGTTTTAAATTTTTGACCAGCTAGTATTTAACCTAATTTCATGGTGTTCACATTTTCCTATTAAATGTTAAAAACGTTTTTATTTTTATTTTTCCTTTTCTTATTTTCATCTATCGAAGCTCTACTCAAATAAGTAGTTGAGTTTAAATGCGTAAAATGCATATTTTTCTTTATGTTTATTGGCTTTAAGATTTTGGCCAGCAGTTTACAGATACAATTTTTATTTATTTGTTTGATGTAATGGGAAAATTGGGTATTAGAAATTTTGTAAACACTGTTTTATCTTGATTCCTTTTTTTAGTCTAGACAAACTATGTCTAATGCGGCCTCATTTGATGAATATCAAGAAGTTTTAAGTTTAGTCTTATTTATTTCACCTTACTAATCAAATCCGAGACAAAAGACATAAATTTCTAACCAGCTTAAATCCTGAAAATATCATTTAATGTTTGAAATATATTCCAGATTTGCAAAGTCATTGATGAATTGAAAGGGTCAAGAAATAAAGATTGCAGATAAAGAAAATTTGCCTCGTCATAGTTAGAGGTAAATAAACAAAGATGTAATATCACATCTTGCTACATTTTGCTGAGTCATCATTTAATGGAGAAATACTTTAATGTTCATCTAAATAATCAAAAGGTAATTGTATAACTTTAGGATATTGAAGTAGGATTGTGGTATTTGAAATTTATTGTAGCAGTTTCACCCACTTGATTTAAAATGGCAAAAATAAAAAAAATTCATCTTGTTATACAATTTAGTATAATTTTATGTGCGTTTAATAAAACTGCGTAACTTTTAAATAACTGGAGCTGATTTGGAGCGTATCATTATGTACACAAAATTCAACAAACTGATCCTTAAGCAAAATGTTTTTGAAACGTGGAATAATAATTTCGCGAAATTGTTTATTTAGTGATGTCGAGAAATCCAACTTGCAGAGAGAAAGATACATGTAAGAAGGCTCGTTTGGGTTGAAAAAACTATTTTACGTAGAGGAGCGTTACGTAAAAAAAAATTGAACAGAAACAAGCAGTTTTAAAAATAAATTATTTATTTATTTTGGAATTTCGCACAAAGCTACTGGAGGGCTATCTGTGCTAGCCGTCCCTAATTTAGCAGTGTAAGACTAGAGGGAAGGCAGCTAGTCATCACCGCCCACCGCCAACTCTTGGGCTACTATTTTACCAACGAATAGTGGGATTGACCGTAACATTATATGCCCCCACGGCTGGGAGGGCGAGCATGTTTTAGCGCGACTCGGGCGCGAACCCGCGACCTTTGGATTACGAGCGCACGCCTTAACGCGCTCGGCCATGCCAGGCCATTTATTTGTTTGCTTTTTAATTTAATTTTTGTTGTTAGCGCTAACAACACGAAAACTGTATGCGCTAGCCATCCCTAATTTAACAATGTAAGACTGGAGGGAAGGCATCTAGTCATCTCCACCCACCACCAAATCGTGGGGTACTCTTTTACCAACTAATAGTGAGATTGATTGTAAAGTTATAACCAACGCACAACTGAAAGGTCGAACATAATTTTTGCGATTGAGATTCGAAACCGCGACCCTCAGATTATGTGTCGAACGCCTTAATTCAGCTGACCAGTTGAAGAAATTAACATGTTATCAAGATCGCTTAAAATAGAAATAAGTGAAAGAAATAGAAAAAAATAATTAAAAGTGGAATATAAAATTGAATTTTGTTTTTTTTGGAATTTCGCACAAAGCTACTCGAATGCTATCTGTGCTAGCCGTCCCTAATTTAGCAGTGTAAGCCTAGAGGGAAGGCAGCTACTCATCACCACCCACCGCCAACTCTTGGGCTACTCTTTTACCAACGAATAGTGGGATTAACCGTCACATTATACACCCCCACGGCAGGGAGGGCGAGCATGTCTTGCGCGACGCGGGGCAGCTACTCATCACCACCCACCGCCAACTCTTGGGCTACTCTTTTACCAACGAATAGTGGGATTAACCTTCACATTATACACCCCCACGGCAGGGAGGGCGAGCATGTCTAGCGCGACGCGGGGGCGAACACGCGACCCTCGAAATACGAGTGCACGCCTTAACGCGCTCGGCCATGCCAGGCCATAAAATAGAAATAGGAATCCTTTTGTGAAACGACTTGATATTAATTTATGTAACCAGTTAATGTAGAAACACATGTATTTTTAGAGAATAGAGTTCAAACAGTCATCTTTTACTTGTGTGTTTGAAGAAGTATTGTAACTTAATAAATGAAACAAGCTAATGTGACTTTACAATTCACAGATTAGACACATCAGTGTTTAATCATTGATGAAATTGTTTGAGTATTTTGGTCGATCTTCATTCAGGAATAACGTTCGGCCATTGTTAAATTATCCCAAACATTTTGATACATTTTTAAAGCGTTATTTTAAAGCGAAAAATTATAAAAACGTAACATTAAAACATTTATTTTACGTTTATTACTTGTTTGTGTTTTGATATCCTATTAATAAAGAGAAAAACCTGTTACTGGATTTTAACTATGTATGGTTTCTTTGTTGTTAAAAATATACATGGTAAGCTTTCTGTGGCGTGACGTCGGGAAAATAATGATTTTAAAAGTCTCGTCTCGAGCAGCTTGTGGTTCGTATCAAGGCGGTGGTGTTACAACTTATACCGAACCTGAGATAGGATTCTAAAGTACACCCCAGGAACTCGTGCAAACATATATCGATTTCGGGCGAGAAAAGTTATATACTTAAACACCGACATTGTGTAATGTAATATAAATTCTTTGGTGACTGGGAACCTGGACAGGCACGTGACAGAGTATGGTTTTCTCCAAGATAGAAGGGTCATTAGAAATACGAGATACCAATTTCGTTATCCCAAGGTGACAATAAAACTATTAAGAGACATGAGTGACATATAAAGAAATAATTTTGAAAAAAAGTTAAGCGGAGAATTTTTTTATTGTATGTAAAATGTACTTGAAATTTATTTTAAAATAGGTGAATCAAAGACAGACGTAAGCTGTTGTACATGTGTCGTTACTTGTCGCTGTGAAAATGGAAAGATGAAATGTGTCTGTAACTGTAATGATGACACATCTCAATGTTGTACAGAAGCTAACGACGAGAAAAACAAATGTACAGTTACTCTTTGTGAATGTGGAGATGCACGTTGTAGTCCAGACTGTGAGAAAAAGACATGCCAGGATTTTTATATGCAAAAACGGCTCGTTTTGGGTTCAGAAAATATTTTAAATAGAAGAGCGAACAACGTCAGGTTCACAAAGAAAGAGGTAACTGACCGGAAGCTGACCACATGTTTGGAAGGGGTTGTATAACTGAGTGTCGCAATGTAGAGGGCGCGGTTAGATGTTTGAATATATAATAATCTATAATATTAATATAGGTATAATGGCGTTGCTTTATATTGGTTTATTTTGGGTTTAAGTTGTTGTATAAGTAAGGCTTCTTTAATTTTTCGTTTGTTTATATTTGTTTCTTTATTTAGTATTTTAGTGTTTTCTATGGTTATGTTGTGTCCATTTGACTTGCAGTGTTCGAAAACGTGTGAAGGTGACTTTTTATGTTCTTTGAATCTGGTTTCCATTTTTCTACTTGTTTCTCCTATATAGAAGTCGTGGCAGTTGTCACATTGTATTTTATAAATATTGTTGGTGTGGTGTTTGTCAGTGTAGTTCTTACATAGTATAGACCTTAGTTTTGTGCCTGGTTTTTGAATAAATTTAGTGTTAACTGGAATGTTATATTTTGTTACTAGTTTTTGCCAAATCACATCTTAAAAATAAACGGATATACCTGTAACATTAATACTGTATTTGCACTTAAAACAAAAATTTTATTAATCCCAAGATGTTTGAAGTTGAAAACAAGAGTTGACCCAAAGCAATATGATATCGTACTCAGTAAGATTTGATAACTGACCAATACTTTCAGAGAAAAGAGGTCATTAGTCAATGCTGTCCTATGTACTGGGAAGGCAAGGTGGTACACATATCCAGCACACACGTGTATATTCCAAGAAGTGATTTTCACGAAAAATTGTGTTAATGATTTGTTAATAATGTTAAAATAACTAAAATGCGATTTTAAGACATGAAATACAATATACAGGTATCCTGGCTTTTAAATTTAAAAGCGGAAACAACGATAATAAATATATTTCGTAATTTGTTAACTACAAGTTATTGGACCTGAATCAAGATATTTTATAACAACTTGTAGACAGTTAATTAAATTACATGAAACGATGATTATTAACACGTTGTAATTTTTTGACTTCACACTTATAAATTATAAACTAAACTGTAACAATAAGACATTACGTATTAAATATTCTATAATTACCTTATTGTATTAGCAGTTGCTTATGTTCACGAGAAAGCTCATTTCGTAAAGATGACAACAGGTTAGAGTTACAGTCTGGATAATGATTCTTAGTTTTAGGGATATAAAACATGTTACGGAATTTGAACTTAATGCAAACTTAATAAAAACATTAATTCTGGTTTAAACCGACTGATCTACTTCTCTGTTCTGTGACATCTCCGAAAGAGACGTTATATTGAGTCGTTGATTCAAGTAACTAAAGAATACTCAGGAAGTGGGCCAACTATTTCACAACATAACGAATCTGCACGTCAATATTATTTAGGTCTACTATATATTCAATTTAGTTTGAAGTTTTCTACTGAGACACAATGTACTTGAAAAATTAAATATTGGTTGTAAATTCAAAATTTTAAAAAGCTTCATAAAAATAACAAAATTTTAAAATTCCTAGAGCTCAGCTAAGAACCATCTTTAATCTGAACTTTAACGTATCTATTTTTGAAAATAAATAAAGTATATTAGAAATGTAAGTAACACCATCTGCTAATCGTTATGTCTCGATTATATTTCTAATGATTAGATCCACACTTATTTAGTGTTAGAAGACTACTTTCATTACACTAAATGGACATTTTTAGGTTTGATGTGAAGTTTTTGATTGTAAAAACCTTCACAGCGGCTCAGCGGTATGTCTGCGGATGTACAACGCTAAAAACCGGGTTTCGATACCCCTGGTAAGAAGAGCACAGATAGACCATTGCTCACCAACAACTGTAAAACGTTTCATGAAAATGAATCGTGAATTTTCCTATTTAATTTTGACACACTAATAACATACGTCCTGATTCTTGGATTTAATGAAGGTTTTAATTTTTTGTATTTTATAACAAAAAATGAGACCAACAAACTTCTGAATCGTTCAAAGTTCCACAATTACCTCTTTATATTTTAAGAATTCCAAATTTATTAAGTAATTGTTGAATTGGTATGGTCAAGTACCAAACTCCGCAGTTAACATAAATCCTCCTATTAATTTTTTAGCTGCCAAATTCGACGGTCATCGATTTCAAACAGTGTCTTCTGTATTCAATAGATAGCAGGACTTCACGGGTAAATGTAAAGTTTCCATTTAATATTTTTTACATATTTACGAGCCTTTTCACGCGAATAGTATTTTTTCATGAGACAAAAATTGAAGAATTTTGTAAATATATTTCAAGAAGGGTTCGCAAAGAAGATGATGATTCACTGTAGTTCAAATTATGGAAATTATTCAAGATTCGGAGTATGTTATGAGTGTGAAGGCTCAGAAGAAGACTCGTAAGACAGTGGTGAAAATTGCAGACATAACACACAAAGCAAACTGGAAGCACCCAATGGGATAGGTATAGTTAAAACCAGAGAGTGAGTGGTTCCACCACCACGGGAAGGTCAGTGATATCACATGGAAAACCGTCTTCAATTACTGGTAAATGTCAAGAAATTTGCCATTTATATGATAATTATTGAAATGGTATTGTGTAGAACCAAGAGATACAGCTAGTATACACTTGTCTCGTCATTGTTAGGGACAAAAAGTGAAGGTAACAAATATATAATAATAATCTAGATCCTTATGTGTACAGCATCATAGATGGTGCAGTATTTAGATGTTTGAAGGGAAAGATTTGACGATGATTTTTATTTCTATAATGTTGATAAATGTTACAACAAACATGAACACTATTATTATTTACACAAGAGGAACACATTTCGTTCAACCCTCAGTCCAACATGGCAAGGTTGTTGAAACACTCGACATGTAATCTGAGGTTCGCGGGTTGGAATCCTCGTCACACCAACTATCCTCGCCCTTTCAGCCATAGGAGTGTTATAAAATTAATCCCGATTCCACTATTCTTTGGTAAAATAGTAGCCCAAGAGTTGGCGGTAGGTGGTGATGATTAGCTGCCTTCCGTCTTGTCTTACGCTACAAAATTAGGGACGGCTAGCGCAGATAGCTTGCGTGTAGCATTGCTTAAAATCGAAAAAAAAACACTTTTAAAAGGTATTTAGTTGGGAGTATAATTTATGAGTTGGGTATGAATTATCAAAAAGTATTGAGAATGATGTGAATAATTGGAAACATATTTTGCTTGTGAGCTCCTGAGAAACATTAAATGGTGTGGAGTGATGAAAACTTTCAGTTGTATGTCGAATATCGATTATTGTGGTTAATAGAAAAAGTAACGAAACCATTCTGTTTTGATTAATAAATTTGTTTATTTAGGAACTTTCAAATTTATTGTTAAAACATGATTTATGGTAATTTTGACCACAAACTTTTGATGCCATAATATTGATTATAGTTTGTTTTGTAAAAATGAACGTGATTGTGGTGCATTGAATTTCTTTCAATCTGCAACTTGAGTGATTAAGTCATTTACCGTAATATTTGTAAGGCGTCTGTATCCCAGTTTTTTTTCTGTACTAACTTAAAGGAATGGATATAAGTAATACAGACCAATAGGAAACATGATTTTGTTTCTTTGAGTTTAAGAAGTGTAAAATGAAAGATTTATTTGTGTATGAAGTTATAATAACAAAAATAATACTAACTTATATATGTAGGTTAAACTTTAATTATTATATGTTATTTGTTACAGTACTGTTGTGTATGTACATGTAGGTTTAGTTGTTGTATGGTAGAATCTTTGCAAAGTCAGATGTTTCCAGAATAAACCTGCTGGCTGTTCAGTGTCTCCTGGTAAAGTCATTGTCTAATTAAAGTAACAAAAAATTATTTTTTTACTTTTTTCCACACTGAATAAAGAAGATAGTGGTGGAAATGTTTATGTTTTTATTGGAATAAAAGAGAAACTAAGGTTATTCTTACATTGTTTATAATATTTTTTTTGTAATTATAATTTAACTCATAGTAGCTCTGGTAAATTTAAAAATAAATATTAGAGCTATAACCAAATCATAATGACACTGTAATATTGTGGTATAGTTTGATAATTAACTACTTCTATCATCGAAATGAAAGTCATGAGGTAATGTTAAAAAGAAATGTTACTTTGTTTACCCAGTTTATCCTGTCTTAGTTAAATATCAGCCAGAAACAATGTCCATTGTTTTCTGCGTGTAAACCTACTCGAATTTTTTCTTTTGTCTGAATGAAATATTACTTGTTTATTTATAACATGTGTGGCCAACCTATAAACACATCAAAAGCCATACAAAGTCTCTCTTACAAAATCTTTCGTATTGTTTCCAAAGAGTACTTTTGAAGGATTGTACAAATTCTCAACTGAAATTACCATATTTTCCTAACACAATAATAAGTGGTAACATTTAAGTTAGGACATAAAATATAATTACAAAAGACTGGAGTGTAGCATGAAATCATCATAAATCCGAACTGTTCAAATAATATTCAAGACTGTGTTATGTTGAAATAAGACCAAGAATAATCACTGAAAGTTTATATCATTCAAGGGTTCTTATTACAGACGTGTTATTTTTCATATATTTTTGTTTCTTTTTTGGAGTTTCGCTCAAACCTACTCCAGGGTTATCTCTGTTAGCCGTCCGTAATTTATCAGTGTAAGACTAGAGGGAAAGTCGCGAGTCATTACCACCCACCTCCAACTCTTGGGCTACTCTTTTTCCAATAAATAGAGGGATTAACCGTCACATTATAACGCCATCACGTCTTAAAAAGTATGCATATTTAGCGCGACAGGGAAGCGAACCCGCGACCCTCAGATTACGAGTCGCACGCCTTAACACGCATCGCAATACCGGGCCTTTTTTAATGTCAGAAATATATTTTAGATTTGCAAAGTCATTATTGAGTTGATAGGGTCAAGTACTAAAATTGGAGATAAAGAAAATCTGCTTAGTCAAAGTTAGAGACGATTGAACAGAGATGTGATGTTAAATCTTCATACATATAGCTGAGTGACCATTTACTGGAGAAATACTTTAGAGTTAATATAAATCATTAAAAGTCAATGTTTAAACTATAAAATAATTGTTGTTTATTAGGTGTTTTTTAACTTGATTTGAAATAGAGGAAATAATAAATTTTTAGATTATCGCTCAATTCATGATAAATTTAATAGTATAGGAAGAACTTATGGTACATTTATATCACTTGAAATGGTTGGTACCGTTAAATTAAATGGAAATACATATCAGTATAGAAATATGACGATGTTGTCTGAATATAAAATATCATAGTTCAGTAAATTTGTGAAAGTCCAGATTGTGGCGACTAGATATTTGCAACAATTTTGAACTATCTATTTTTATTCAATAGTCCTAAGCTGTTATTGTTTTACATTGTTATTTTTATGCAAATTGATTATGAGATGCTGAAAAACAATTTCCGAAAAGTAACTTGACATTAAGGAAGCTCAAAATAGTAATAAGTAAAAAAATAAGAAAATATAATTTCAAATTTAGATATAAAATATAAATAGATATAAAGTTAACGTTTGGAGATGATAAAACGTCAAGGAACGACTTGGAAATTAATTTATATAATCTCTTAAAAACACACATATTTGGAAAAATGAACTAGAAACAATTAAATTTAACTAGATTGTTTGAACAAATAAAATAGCTTTCAGCTAGTAAAGCGTTATTTTTACAGATTTTCAACACTAAAATCAGGTGTTAAATTCCCCTCGGTAGGCTCAGCAGATAGTCCGATGTGGCTTTGTTTTTAAAAAACATTCTAAACGTGAATAAAATAAGTTAGTAAATGAAATAATCGAAAGGAAATTCATAATTCACAAAGTAGGCACACCCACCGATGTTTAATCACAAATAAGTAAAATATATCTTAACAAATTCCATATAATCTGTAGTTTTTGTAACATTGGTCTTGTCAATTAAAAAATAAACTTTCGTAATAAAATACCAAAGCATTTAGTGTTTCTTTATTTTTAGTAGTTGTTACGTTGACAAAAAACGTGATTACTTAAGGAGGACTAAATGGTAAGCTATCAGCCGTTCACAATTTAGCTAACATTCTAAATAAATTTGTTTTAAAATATGTTGAATGACAGTTTATCGCAACTTCTTTTTGTCAACATCATATTCACAGTACTATTGGCGTCATCTGTAGTGAACGATTCACCATAGAAGGCACCACGTTAGTGCCATGGTGCTGCCAGCTCGCCTCGGTGCCACCCACTGTTTATTTGTGAATTTAATTCCTGAAACCCAGGGAATCTGAACATACACTGTCCACGATATTTGAACACAGATTATACAAATATTTGCACTCTCCTGAATTTAAATATATTTTATATGTTTTGATAGGAGTGTAGGCCTACTTTGCTGGACCAGATAACTTTAAGTTGTATATTATGTATATATACAGGCCTGTATATTTATTTATGATTAAAAATTAAGACAAACACTCTAGTGTGGCATTGTGAAATTTGCTAAAAAAGGGGCTCTCAGAATGCAAAATTCAGGGTTTTCTTTTACGTTTCTATTTAAAAATTTCCCTTGGAGGACATGCCAAACGACCCCCCGAACATGTCTTCAAGCCTGCAGCGCTTGTGTGAAGCATTTAAAATAGCTCTTTCCAATGTCTTTTTCTGGCTACGCTCCTGTTCAAAGATAAGTCTCATTAATTTGCATTATATGTTGTAATTTAATTGTTGAAACAATTGGCCTTGTTTTTAGCCATTAAGAAGCGTTCAGTTGAGAGAGTAACTTGTGAGTTGGTTGTGAATTATTGAAAAGTATGGAGATGACTGTTAGTTACCGAAAACTTTTAATTTATTGTGAGTTCCTAAACACCATTAAACTAGATGAGAAATATTGAAAAGGTTTCTGTTCACTTTCTAGAAATAGGAAAATAAAAATAAAAAACTTTTTCAGCATTTAAAAGGGAAAATGTCAAAACTTTGAAATTAGCTTAAATTTAGTAGTCAAAAGTTTAAGACCATACGAAAAAGAGCTCCCAAACATGGTGAGAAATGCCCAACAAAAGGTCTTATTAGTGAGTTGAACAGCCGTCATTGCAAATAACTTTAAACATTCGCTTTCGAATGGTCGATATAAGAGTTTGCAGAAGGCTGGCGATAATGTTATTCCATGATGGCATCACGAAGATCATGCACTTTTTTGGAATTGATGTCTATTTATGGTACGGATCAATAAGAGGATTTTTATTTTATGATGACATTAGTAACTTGAATGTGTAACGCTAACGTATATTAATTAATAAAACAAAGATGATACGAAATTTTTCGATAAAGGTTTCCTCAAATCAGGAGTAACTTTATTTTGATAATATCATAATATGGAGCTCGATCCTTACGACGGTAAGTTCTGGTATACTTGTGTGCAGCTTTACGTCTAAACAAAAGTGATTATTTTAATATATTACTCCGATTGCCATACAGTTGTTTGAATTAATTTAAACTTTCGAAGCTTTCTTTGTTTACTGACAGTTATTTAATATATTTTTCTCCTTGTTTTGATATTCGCGCACAACTACACGAGGACTGTCTCTACTATTGTTTTGCGATTTACGAGCGAAAAACTGGAGGAAAGGCAAACGGTCATCTTAAATTATCTTAAAATCTTGGACAATTCCCATATCGACGAATTTTTGGACTAGCCTAGACTTGAAACACTACCACGATTAAAGGGTAAAGGATATTATGTGGAAGTGATATTTTAGTCAGTGACCCAAGTATAACAAGTCGAACACCTTAACCTCATTACCATTAAAGTTCCTTTTTATTGTTGCTAATCTACCTAATAATTGTGGATACGATCTGATACAACTTGAAGATCTAAACTGTATTTACTGTTGCAATTTTTATCCAGAGTTTTATCTGCTCTAATGCAACAACTGCTATTCGGAAAGTCAACAGTGAAATTCATCTTGTCAGTAGATTGGTTCATATCTCAGACAGATGATCTTACATATACTGAAAAAAACTTAATATACTTGAAATATAAATTGTAATACTGTACTTATACTTGCAATTAAACTCGCAGTAGCTCTAATCTCATGTAATTAAAGCTAAATATAGAGCTATAAAGAAACCAAAGTGATGTCGTAACACGTACAATTTGATAATTGACCGATGCTATCAGAGAATAGAAGTCATGAGTCAACGTTGTCCATTCGACTCGAGGAAAGCAAGATGATGCACTAAGTCAGTTTTCACTAATTTTACTGTTCAGGTTGTATTGAACTGAGAATAACAATATGCGAAGTTGGGTAGTAAAGGTATGCTGTGGGTATGCGCTTTTAACTTTCTTTTTTATTTGTGTAAATAAAGTTTTTGTTAATTACTTAATTCGTGAAACCTACAAATTTACATACTAATAAATCCATTTGTAGAACAGTTTTGTCTGATTAACTAGCAACTGACATACAACACTATGTAACATACATTTTGTACCTGGATAGTATGTGTTATTTTTAATTGGTAATGTTGTAAACGTAAAGAAAATGGCCATTATTACCTTCACACTCAACATTTGTGACCCAGATAATCAATTTAGAAATCAACATATTTTCTATTTTAAAACGGGCTAATTTGCACATTTTTATTTACGTAAGATCTGAATAAAACGTATGATTCAAGATTTACATGTATTTCTACTGAAGTTATACCAGAATGTTTAGAGGTGAGTAGTTTTTCTAGATTTGCGACTATAATCTCAATCACTTTCAACTCCCATTTATAGTCAGCTGTCATGTTTGAATTATTCTCTCCTTGGTAGCGGCGTTCAAAGTCCAATATATTTGGTGAAAGCGCTCGTCTTGCTCCTCTGAGTATGCTCCCATGTTTTCCTTGAGCTTATCAAGATGAACGTCACGTATGTGGACCCTCAGGGACATCCGCTGCTCATTTTAACGTAGTTCTTCACCAGAACCTCAACCACTTTCACACAATTTTCGTTCTTGCGATTGCTCAAAAATCCCCGAACCACTACGACATAGCTGCCCCAAGCTTTTTATCCCTTGCAACTGATCTTTTTGAGTAATTCGGTGCACTCTAGGATCTTTTTTATTTGTGGCCCAATGAAGACACAAGCTTTGACCTCAAACAGCTTAGGTAAGAAGTCTCAATGGTACTTGAAGTTTGCAGACTCCTCATGAAGAGCTCTGACAAATTGTTTCATAAGACCCAATTTTATGTGCAATGGTGAGAACAACACCTTCTGGAGGTCCACTATTGGCTCACACTTGACAGAGTGCCTTCCAGCAGAGAACTCGGTCAGTTCTAGCTAGTGTTTCCGTTTGTAATGCGCTGCGGTGTCCCGCTGTTTCAAAGAAAAAGGTAACAGGGAAACTTGGTAAAGCCTTCTTGGAGACCTATCAGGAATGCCACCATTTTAAATTCTCCGATAACATCCACATTCATCATACTTTAAGGCTTCTAAAAAATCCTTGATGCTGTTGTATTATTGTTTGAGAAAAATAGATCATTCACATTTAATTTAGATACAAGTAATTGGTAAATATCACTTACTGCCCAGGAATAAGAAAAAGTAAAAATTTTGTTACATAGTGTAATCTACAAGTAGCTAGTTCTGTATCATTAAAACTGGTAAGAATGGAATTACCTTTATTTAATAATATGGTAAATAGTACTTGTTATATGAGCTGAATCAAGATATTTTACAACAACTTGTAGACCGTTATTTACATTATATACAACGAAGATTATTACCACATCAGGGAATATAGTGTTCGTCAATTAAACCAGGTTCTAATTCCTCTGTGCGAAATAGATACGTTATAGGCTGCACTCTGGGTGTGAAAGCACTATTTTTACTTCAAACTGTCGATCGTATCTCACGTATCTCTTATTACTACAGATTTCTACCTTGCTTTTGTTATTGTTGTAATCTAATTACTTTAGTAAGCAAAGTAACAAAAATATACAACGTGATATAGTTCTAATGCTATAAGTCACTTGAGAATTTGGTGTCGTAAATAATATTTTCAATATTCTACAAATAACAACCCTCACGTAATAAAAATTAACTAGCGATTGTTCCTCAACGTATTTCTTCAGTGTTTACTTTGAAAATAAATTATGTCCACTGACGGCATTACACTCTTTGTTAAGTAATAAAAAAAACAGATTGAAATTAACATTAGGCCTGGAAAGAATCATTGAAAGATAATAACGTTCAAAAACTAAAATTATTTTTTACTCAATTTTTACGTAAAGTTAAAAATAACCATTTGTTAGTTGACTACACAAAGCCAACCATTAATATTGAACACATTTTTTCCTTATTTTTAAGGAATACTTTTATCTTGTATATTTAATCTTTTAAAAGTGTATTTTTGACAAGAAAAAGCAGCTTATGCAATTCAGGATTGGTGACAGCTGATAACACGAATTTTAAAACTATTCAAAAACATGAGTAACAAATATATCAGTAATTTTGAAAAACAATTAAGTTTTGAACTTTTATATTGTGTTTAAAATGTAACTGAAGTTTATTTTCATGTAGGTGAGTCAAAGAAAGACGACAGTTGTTGTGCATGTGTCGTTACTTGTCGCTGTTAAAATGGAAAAATGAAATGCGTCTGTAACTCTAATGATAACACATCTCAACGTTGTACAGAAGCTAAAGATGGGAAAAAATGTACAGTTACTGTTGTTTGTGAATGTAGAGATGCACGTTGTGGTCCAGACTGTAAGAAGGAGTCATGCCAGGACTGTGTAGAAGCCAGAAAAAAGAAGAGCTGCGTTTGTAACGTTACCTGTTGGTGTGAAAACGGAAAGAAGAAATGTGTTTGTAACTGCAAGAGTCGTAACAACGGAAAGGATAAATGTACTGTCACTTGTGAATGTTAAACATGAAAGGAGTGATCCCACACTACTGACATTTTAATGATCGTGAATTATTTGACTGAAACTCGAAAATTGATGGCATGGATTAACAGCAAGATCATCTGCTCTCACATTATAACTGTTATCCAAAAGAAGGTTGACAGTTAAACATTACTTACCAAAAAACTGGTTCGTGTCAGACAGATATCTTTACATATCTTAAAAATAAACTAATGTATTTGTAACATTAATATTGTATTTGCATTTACAATACAACTTTTACTTGCCACAAGATGTTTGAAGCTGAAGACAATGGCTAACCCAAACCCATGTGATATCGCATTGCATAAAACAAGAAGTAGAGTTTCAGGACGAATTGTTTTAATTTATAACTGAAAAAAGATTTTAAGACATAAACTACAATGTTCAGGTATCCTAGTTTTTAACTTTAAAGAGGAAACAACGATATTAAATATATTTCGTAATTTGTTAACTACAAGTTATTGGACCTGAATCAAGATATTTTACAACAACTTGTGGACAGTTATTTACATTACATGAAACGAAATTTATTAACACATTGTAATTTTTTGACTTCACATTTATTAATTATAAACTAAACTGTAACAATAAGATACATTCTATAATTACCTTATTGTATTAGTAGTTGCTTATGATCACGAAAAACATCATTTCGTAAAGATAACTATAGTTTAGAGTTATGGTCTGGATAATGCTTCTAAGTTTTAGGCCTATACAACGTGTTACAGAATTTGAACTTAATGCAAACTTAATAGAAACATTAATTCTGATTTAAACCGACTGATCTACTAATCTGTTCTACAAGATCTTCGAAAAAGACGTAATTTTGAGACTTTGATTCAAGTAACTAAAGAACACTCAGGAAGTGGGCCTACTATTTCAGAACATAACTTATCTGCACGTCAATATTATTTAGGTCTACTATGTATTCAATTTTATACTCCAAAAGCTAAGAAACGTAAGTCTAAAGATTAAATTTAGTTTAAAGTTTACTATTGAGACACAATGTAACTTAAAAAAATTAAATATTGATTGTAAATTAAAAATATTAAAAAGCCTTATAAAAATAACAAAATCCTAAAATTCCTAGAGTTCAGCTAAAACCCGTCTTTAATCTGAACTTTAAAGTCTCTTTTTTTTGGAAATAAATGAAGTATATTAGAAATGTAAGGAACACAATCTGCTAATCGTTATGTCTCGATTTTTTTCACATAAGTAGATCCACACTTATTTAGTCTGAGATTCTTTTCAAGAATCGTACAAATTTTTTACTCAAATTACCATATTTTCCTAACACAATAATAAGTGGTAACATTGAAATTAGGACATAAAATATAATTAGAAATGACTGGAGTGTAGCTTGAAATCGTCTTTAATCCGACACCGTTCAAATAATATTTAGGACTGTGTTACTTTGAAATGACAGTAAGAATAATCATTGTAAGTTTATATAATTCAGTGGTTCAAATTACACACGTATTAATTTTAATACAAAAGATCTAACTTTATATAGCCGTTCATAACTTAACTGTCATCCTAAATTTTGAGCTAACTGATTAGAAAGTAGACAAATCAGCAACACCAACAAACATATTTTTTGAATAATTGTGGGATTTTGTCTTCTTTGTTGTACTTCATTTACAGCTATAAAGGTCGTTCTTGAACCACGAATCTTCTGATTCAGTCTTGTCACAGTAATCACGTGATGCATAAGGTCTTATATTTCGTCCAGGGTACTTTAATGATTTCTTTGTTTTTCATTTTTCTAAAAAATCCTTAATATTGAACTAATGGAATAGAGACCAGGGTTAACAACTCACCATACTATCTTTGTGACTACTGTTGTATGATTGAATATTAGGTTTTTACTGTCATCTCTGTACTGCACCTGTATCCATAAAATGTGTGACACATTAGAGGGTTACAAACCACAAAATCAAGGAATTTCTGGTTTTATTTTGTTTATATCACCTCACAAGTTATATTTGACACAATAACAGTAAATTTCCAACTAAATCCTTAAGATATTTTTTTTAATGTTTGAAATCAAGATTTGCAAAGTAATTGTTGAACTGATAGGGTCAAATACTAAAGATTGCAGATAAAGAAAATTTGCTCAGTCATAATTAGAGACAAATAAATAATGGCATAGTATGATGTTAAATCTTTATATATTTTAATGAGTCATCATTTAATGGAGAAATACTTTTCATTTAATCAAAATTATTATAAGGTAATGTTTAAACTATACGATATTGACTTTTGATTCTTGAGTTTGAGATTTATTGTTGTAATTTTACTCACTTCATTTTTATTGGAGATAATAAAAAATGTTTTGGTTATCGTATAGTTTAGCATAACTTTATACGTATGGAATAAATTTAGGGTACTTTTAAAGTATTGATTTGATGGGAGGTTTATCACTGAATGTAAAAACACTCACAATAGAAACCTAGCTCGCAGATGAAAAGAAAATACAGTAACACTGTCAAGATCTAGAAGTTAGTTTTAAAACAGAATTAATTATAAAGATATAATTTACAAAATTTTATTTTAAATTTATTGCTTGTTTGCTGTGTGATAACATGTTTATTTCAAGAAAGGCCTGTCATAAGATTAAAACTATTTCTTATTTGTTCTTAAAAACATAATTATATAATGGACTTGAACTGTTTACTTTTTTGGTGTCGTTGTGTTCTACAGATCTAACTCTCTTTGATGTTAATTGTTGGTCAACAACGACTATTTTGTTTTTCATATTTTATGAATATATGTAGGTAACAATACTGGGGCTGAGGGGGCTAGGTTTATTTTGAGGGCTCAAGCTACTGAAGTCCCCCTGGCGCTGCCAATGGATAAGAGTACATTTAAAAAATAAGCCCACTTCTTCATAACGTGACATACCTGCACGACGTATTATGCAAGCCTACTACAAAAAGGCACTACAGTTAAAGAGCTGAGAAACATAAGTCGAGTTAAAAATAAAATTTACGTTCAAATTATGTACTTTGGCTCAAAATAACTTGAATTATATATCTGCAGTAAATTAAGAATTAAAATAAAATCTTAAAATTCTTAGAGCTAAGATTCAAGTCGTGTTTTATCTGAAACTTTTCAAGTAACCATAACTCTTGATGTTTAAAAACAAATAATACAAATCACAAATGTCAAAAACAACACCTTTAAATCGTTATGTCCTCAACAGATTACTTATGATTACATCTATACTTGAGCTTTAGCTTGAGAAGAATATTTTCATTGTGTTAACGAACTTTTTATTTTAGGCCTTAAGATCCAGATGGTAAAACGAATTGTGTATTTTTGGAAATGAGTATTATTGAAAATATTCGAAGAAAGTAATTTATGTATGACTATATTTCCACAAGAAAAAATAAGAAAAAGTCGGATAAAAAATAACAGTGGATTAAATGGCAGGTTTGGAAAAAGTTTTTAGAAGTTTATTTTATGCACCCTTTGCGCATGAAAACATTCGTTAGACAACAAAGACAGAGTGGCATTCATATCAGGTCATATCAGTTAATGTTTATATTATTCAGTGGTTCTAATTAAACACGATATTTTTTAAATAAAATTTTATAAAAAGCTGCAATAGGTCTAACTACATATAGCTATTAATAATTTAGCTATCATTCTAAATATAACTTACATATTATAGAAAGATAAATCTCCAAGATCAACATCAAAAAATATTTTTTTAACAATTTGATTGTCGATTCTAACGTTTATGTTGATATGAAAAGTTTTTTCTTCAAAATGAACCACGAATCTTCTGATTTAGTGTTTTTACACTAATTACATGTTAAATGAGTTTTCATGGTTTTTCATGGTACTTTAGTGTTCTCATTTTTGTAAAAGAAAGTATAAAAATGTCTCTCGTTATTTCAAATCACTTAATCACCAGTTTCATTTTGAAATTTATTTCAAATTTGTCAGGTCATTATTGAATTAATATGGTAATGTACGAAAGTTTGCACCTAAATTAAAGTTACCAACTAATAATAAAAAAAATATGATGTGCATTACAAAAGTCGTTTTCAAATCTATAAGTTCGTTAATTCCATGGTCATTGTGAATTCTGTAGGTGAAATTTGATAAAGAAAGATCGAAGAAGATATCTTTCTTTTATGAAAGAAATAAGTGCATTAACTCTTTCAACGTGTGTTCTTCTACTAACAAATCAGTATTTCAACTGATTGAGTGTGTGTACTTCGGCTAAAAGATAAGTGTATTAACTGTTTGAAAATATGTACTTCTGCTAACAGATAAGTGTATTAACTGTTTGAACATGTGTACTTCTGCTAACAGATAAGTGTATTAACTGTTAGAACATGTGTACTTCTGGTAACAGATAAATGTATTAACTGTTTGAACATGTGAACTTCTGCTAACAGATAATTGTATTAATTGTTTTAACGTGTACTTTTGCTGACAGATAAGTGTATTAACTGTTTAAATATGTGTGCTTCTGCTAACAGATTAGTGTTTTACCTGTTTGAAAACGTGTACTTCTAAAAACAGATACTTGTATTAACTGTTTCAACATGTGTAGTTCTTCTAACAGATAAGTGTATTAACTGTTTGAACATGTGTACTTCTGCTTTGAGCTGTAAGCTTGGCATCTTCGTGGCTGAACACTTTCGGTTTAAAATAATAATTTGTGAGGTGAAAATATCGAGTTAATTCCGAGAATATAAATACATATTTTTATTTTTAAAATTATTGAAGTATTCCCATTTTCGTATACCATCCAATATCCTGAATTCAGTCTCATGCACTTTCAGGCATGGTTTAAATTCAATTGTGGAAAAGCGTTCACTTAACTATGAAGCATTGGTGAAATATTTACTGAGTACCAACTATGAAAAACTTATTTCAGTTTGAAACGAAACATTTTTTAAAAGAAATTTCAGTTTTCATTTTTGTGAAGGAGAGAGACTTATTCAGTTGATTGAAAAGTGTTGAACAGCATTAAGATGGGTATGAATTGTTGAAAACATTAAACTTCTTGTGAACAACTGAAAATCAGGTTGCTGGGTGTGGAGTTTGGAAAAAGTTTCTGTTCAATTTTGACAATCACTTACTGGAACGAAAGGGTTAAAATATGAAGACGTTCTGTTTGTTATTCTAAATGTCTTTTTTCAATAAGTATTAAGTTTTAGGTTACTCATAAACCAATAAATATAATGAAGGATAATTTCAGAAATAATTGGATTTTATTTTTGATATGTTGATATTGATTTCATTTGAGATAAATTTTATATTTTAATTAGGAATGGTGCTTTTGCACATCTTTTTATCTCAAGTTTTTAAAGTTTTAGTCAATCACTGCATTCTTAGAATTATATCTGTATGCACTTTTTGACGTAGTGGAAAAATTGAATATTGAAAGCTTCATAAATACTGTTCTTACTTTGATTCCTTTCACTGTCTGTTATGTTGGGCGTGAATGTACACATATATACATATATTACCAGCAATAGGTTGACAACTGTTCAATTGGACCATTACATAAAATCACAAAACTTTTGTGACATATATTTATTTCCTGTTTTTCTTGTAAATGTAAATTCTTCAAGTTTTATCTTTTTGTTTTTCTCAATGGGGAACTTTATAAGATAAAACTGATCAATAGAGCATTTTGCATAAAAAGAAATTTTAACATTTTGGGAATTGGTTTAAACGCTAAATATTCTATGTGGTCTTTTAGAATTTTCTAGTAAAGTCAATCGATGGAAAATAATGTAGAGCTAATGGCTTAAAGGCCTTCGTATTAATGTACTTTTTTATTCTTGGACTATTGTATGCTTGAAGAATAGTGTTTACTGCCAACTTTGTACTTTGTCCATAAAATATGTAACACATTTTCCGCATTAGAAGGTTACAAACCTCGAAATCTCGGATTTAGTCTGGACACACGAAAAGTATGTCTAATGCAGCCCTGTATTTTGACTTTCATGAATATTTTGGTTTAGTTTTGTTTATTTCACCTTCATGTTTAAGTCTGAGACGATAGCCATAAATTCCTAATAATATTTTTAATGTTTGAAATATATTTTAGATTTGTAAAGTTATTGTTGAATTGATATGGTCGAGTACTAAAGATTACAGATAGCGAAAATGTGCTTATTATAGTTAGAAACAAATAAACAAAGGTGTGATATTAAATAATCATATATTTAGCTGTGTCACCATTTACTGGACAAATACTTTATAGTTAATATAAATCATTAAAAGGTAAATTTTAAACAATAAAATATTGAGTTATAATTATTGTTTATTAGATGTTATTTAACTTGATTTGAAATAGAGGGAATAATAAATTTTTAGCTTGTCATTCAATTCAGGAAAACTTTAATTCTTTTGGATAAACTTTTATAGCACTTGAGATGATTGGTAGTGTGACATTAAATAAAAAGAAAATTCAGAATACATGATATTGTTGGCTGAATTAAAAATGCCACAGTTTATCAAATTTGTGAAAAACTTTATAGTTAATATAAATTATTAAGAGGTAATGTTTATTCTATAAAATGATTATTGTTTATTAGGTGTTTTTTAACTTGATTTGAAATAGAGGGAATAATAAATTTTTAGATTATCGTTCAATTCATGATAACTTTAATTGTTCAGAAAGAACTTATGGTACATTTATATCACTTGAGATGGTTGGTAGCGTTAAATTAAATGAAAATAAACATCAGTAAAGAGATA
Organism: Carcinoscorpius rotundicauda; assembly: GCA_011833715.1. Classification (NCBI taxonomy): domain Eukaryota; kingdom Metazoa; phylum Arthropoda; class Merostomata; order Xiphosura; family Limulidae; genus Carcinoscorpius; species Carcinoscorpius rotundicauda. The sequence goes on along the minus strand of CM022400.1, from coordinate 78,533,996 downwards.
TGACGATGTTGTCTAAATATAAAATATCATAGTTCAGTAAATTTGTAAAAGTCCAGAATGTGGCGACTAGATATTAACAACAATTTTGAAATATTTATTTTTATTCAACATTCCGAAGCTGTTATTGTTTTACATTCTGATTTTTAAGCAAATTGGTTATGAGATGTTGAAAAATAATTTCCAAAAAGTAACTTGACATTAAGAAAGTTAAAATAGAAATAAGTAAAAAAAATATTAAAAAATATAATTTCAAATTTGAATATAAAATATAAATAGATATAAAGTTATGTTTGGAAATAATAAAACGTCAAGGAACGACTTCCATATTAATTAATATAATCTTTTAAAAACACACATATTTGAAGAAATAGACGCGAAAAAATTATATTTAACTAGATTGTTTGAACAAATGAAATAGCTCCCAGCTAGTAAAACGTCACCTTTACAGATTTTCAACACTAAAATCAGGTGTTAGATTCCCCTTGGAAGGCTCAGCTGATAGACCGATGTGGCTTTGCTTTTAAAAAAACATCCTAAACGCAAAGTCTGAACACTTATTTCATTGGAGCTTCGAAATATTAAAATAAGAAATGGAAAAATTAAAGTAAAAACTTTTAAGCATTTAATAAAGAAAATGTTAAAACTATGAAATTACTGGTCAAAAGTTTAAAACCAGACGAAAAAGAACTCCTAAACAGAGTAGGAAATGCCTAACAATAGGTTTGAGTAGTAAATAGCACAGCCATCATTGCGAATAGCTTCAAATATTCGCTTCTGCATGGTCGATATAAGTGTTTACAGAAGGCTGGCTGAAATGTTTTTCCAAGATGGGTTCAAGAAGAATATGCACTGTTTCAAATTGACGGCTATTTCTATAGACGTTCCATCTCACCCATCCCCAAACATTTTCAAAGTGGTTCAATTCGGGCCAATTCGCTGGACTGTCCAAAAGAATCACCATGAGAAAGTCCTTTATCCTGCGGGCATTGTTGATTGCAGCTTTGTTCTGCTGAAAGATCCAATCATTTTCATATAAGCGATGGCCTTCAGTCAATAAATATGCTCTCTCCAACAAACCCATGTAGCCAGCTGCTGTTGGACACCACTGAAAAGCCTGAAGCTCCATTGTACCACAAAAAGGAGAAAGCACCCTAGATCATAATGAAACCTCCGTATCGTGCCAGTAACATCGGAAGCCATCTGGATTATCCAGGTTGAATATTTTCTCATCAGAGAACTAAACCCTCGTCCACTTTTCTACGTCTCATGTTTGGTGCTTCTCAGAAAAGGTTAACCATGCCGTTTTTTGGTGTATAAGGAGACGTGGCCTATGAGGACGTTTACGGTTTTTAAAGCTTTTTTTCTTGTAGATGCTGTCTTATTGTTCTTGAGCTGCTGTCTACGTGCGTAAGGAATTTAAACTGTCTTGACAATCGCCTGATATCTTGGCGGACAATCTATCGAATCTTCCTGCTCATTTTCGGCTAAATCTCCTTGGGCCGACTTATCGAAATTCTCGTTTCGTATAACTTAGGGTCTTTTAAGAAGCTTTCAACAGCAGTTTTACCACATCCAATGTGCGATGGCACATTAAGAGAAAGAGAATCCTTGTTCTTGCAGCTCGAGAATTCTGCCACGTTCAAATTCTCTCAGCTTTTTAGCCATTCCCATGTTTTTACTCAATCTAACACAGGAGATATCAATGAGAGAAGTTGACAACGCTAATGCTTGAACAAATATAAGTAAATTTAGGTACACGTACCAATTAACGCTTCGTTTCAGTATGGTGTTAAACTTTTGACCAGTTAGTATTTAACCTAATTTCATGGTGTTCACATTTTCCTATTAAATGTTAAAAACGTTTTTTATTTTTATTTTTCCTTTTCTTATTTTCATCTTTCGAAGCTTTACTCAAATAAGTAGTTGAGTCTAACAACGTAAAATGCATATTTTTTTATGTTTATTGGGATTAAGATTTTGGCCAGCAGTGTGTATATACCATGTTTGTTTCTTTGTTTAATGCAATGGAAAAATTGAATGTTAACAGTTTTGTAAACACTATTTTATCTTGATTCTTTTTATTTAGTCGGGTCAAATGAGGTTTAAAATGTTGACTTTCGTGAAGTTTTTAGTTCTCTTTTGTTTATTTCACCTAATTTGTGAAATCCGAGACAAAAGACGTAAATTTCTAACTAGCATAAATCCTAAAACATTTATTTAATGTTTGAAATATATTCTAGATTTGCAAAGTCATTGTTAAATTGATAGGTTTAAGTACTAAAGATTGCAGATAAAGAAAATATGCCTCATCAAAGTTAGAGGTAAATAGATAAAGATGTAATATTACAACTTTATACATTTTGCTGAGTCATCATTTAATGGAGAAAAGCTTTAATGTTAATCTAAATAATCAAAAGGTAATGGTTAAACTTTAGGATATGAAATAAGGATTGTGGTATTTGAGATTTGTAGTAGTAGTTTCACTCCACTTGATTTAAAATAGCAGGAACAGTAAATTTTAATGTTGTTATACAATTTAGAATAATTTTATGTACGTTGAATAAAATTATGTTACTTTTAAATGACTTAAGCTGATTTGGAGGGTATCATTATGTACACAAAATTCACTATAGACACATGATACTGTTGTCTGAACTAAAAGGTAATCGTCTATCAAATTTGTGAAACTCGAGAATGTAGCATCCGGTATTCAAAACAGCTTTGAACTAGTTATTTTTATTCAGTGTCCCTGCACTGTAATTTCCTCTAAGAAACTGATCCTTAAACAAACTGTTTTTGAAACGTGGAACAATAATTTCGAGAAATTGTTTATTTGGTGATGTCGAGAAAACCAACTTTTAGAGAAAAATATACATGAAAAAGCTCGTTTGGGTTAAAAAAAATTTTGCGTAAAGGAGCCTTACGTAAAAAAAATTTGAACCGAAACGAGCAGTTTTACATGTAAATTCTTTATTTCTTTGCTTTTTTATATCGCGCTAACAGCACGAAAACTGCATGCGCTAATCGTCCCTAATTTAACAATGTAAGACTAGAGGGAAGGCAGCTCGTCATCTCCACCCACCACCAATTCTTGGGTACTCTTTTACCAGCTAATAATGAGATTTATTGTAAGGTTATTACGAACCCACAGCTTAAAATGTGAACATATTTTTTGCAATTGAGATTCGAAACCGCGACCCGCTGATTATTTGTCGAACGCCTTAACTCAGCTGATCATTTGAAGAAATTAACATGTTATCAAGATCGCTTAAAATAGAAATGAGTAAAAAAAATAGAAAAAATAATTTAAAATTGGAATATAAAAGTGAAATAGGAATAAACCTTGTGAAAGGATTTGGATATTAATTTATATAACTTGTTAAAGTAAAAAAACATTTATTTCTTGAGAATAGACTACAAACAATTATATTTTACTAGTGTGTTTCAAGAAGTAAACTAACTGAATAAATGAAACAAGCAAATGTGACTTCATAATATACGAATTAGACACATCAGTGTTTAATCATTGATGGAATTGTTTGAGTATTTTGGTCGATCTTCATTCAGTAATAATTTTCGGCCATTATTAAAGTATTCGAGACATTCTTATACATTTTTAAATTGTTAATTTTCATTATCTTGTACGAACTTTCTCTGATGGATTTCAGCCCATGACACAGTTTTGAAAGACAAAAAATAAATTACATATTCCTTATTTGCTTAATTTCACCATGACACATTGAAAGACATCCAGAATTTTAACTTTCACGAGTGAATAGTTTGTTTGTTTTATAATTTTGCGCAAAGCAACACAAGACCTATCTGCGCGAGAATGAATGCAAATATTAATACAATCTTTCTCGGCAATATGTAATATATACAAAAATATTTCTCTACCTTCAGTACAGAACGATAAGTTTTCCGGCTAAAGGCTATAAATTTTGAGTTTGGATACTTGTGATGGAACACCACAATAACACCAATGTGTTATTTTGTGTTTAAGAACAACGACAACAATGTTGAAATTTATCACAAGGATAAATGTCTCACAGCTTATAAACATTTTAATACCTTATGGTCGAATTTTAGTTTTTTAATTTATCATTTTTTTTTAGTTACGTAGTCCAACTAACTTTCAAATTTGAAGAAATTCCAAAAACAGTAAAAAAATCTTTGTGTTACGTTTGAAAGTGTTAATAATTTAATAAAAACCTTAAACGCAAATGAAACTAAAAATAGTTAACACTGTCAAGATTTAGAAGTTACTTTTAAAAGAGAAAATTATACAAATATGATATTAAAACACTTATTTTACGTTTATTACTTGTTTGTGTTTTGATATCTTATTGATTTAAAGAAAAACATGTTACTGGATTTAAACTATTTATGGTTTGTTTGTTGTTAAAAATTTACATAGTAAGCTCTCTCTGGCGTGACGTCGGGACAACAATGATTTTAAAAAGTCTCGGCTCGAGCAGCTTGTGTTCTGTATCAAGGCGGTGGTGTAAGAACTTGCACCGAACCTTAATCAGGATTCTATAGTACACCCCAAAAAGTCGTGCAAACATATATCGATTGCGGGCAAGAAAAATTATGTATTTAAACACCGACATGGTGAAATAAAATATAAATTCTTTGGTGACTGGCAACCTGGACAGGCACGTGACAGAGTATGGTTTTCGCCGAAATCGAAGGGTCACAAGAAATGCTAGAATTCAATTTCGTTATCCCATTCGATTAAAGAGTTCAAACTTTCCCTCATTGGGAGTACTTTGTAAACGACGCACCAGTTTTAAACAGCAAATAACCATCAATATGGAGTACCGTCACTCGTTCCCAAGTAACACCAAATATTATGGTCACAAAGGATGATACTGCCTGTTACGTTTTTTTATGTGTTTTATGTTTTTCGTAGACTAAACGCAACAGAAAGACACAGATAACAGCTTGTATAATTTATTACAGTAAGCTATTATATATATAACAGATATTACATAAATTATATAATAACAATGACAGATATTAAGTTTAAACCTTCAAAATTAATTACAACACAAAATGGTACTGGCCTGTATCTAATATAATGATCTAGAATGAAAGTCCAAAAGTTCAGATCAGAAATCCAAAATTTCGGATTAGGGTGTGAATTTTGTCTCACGAAGAAATACGGAAGTTTGAATGGAGAATGACGAAGTTCTTTTTTACGGTGCTTCTTGATGAACGTCTGAAACTTGCCGCCTTCCAATTTTCACAGTCTTCCCTAAATATTCCGTACGTGACGACTCTCAGCACAACCAGTAATTCGAATAAATCGCAAAGATTGACGAGACAAAATCATAGCTTCTGTAGATCTAGCTCTGGTCACAAATCCAAGTTGAATAAAATCACAGCAAACACTTAAACTTTCTCAAACGAATGACTGACTCTTCTTTACTTGGAATAAAAACTAATGACTCTTCTTTTATTTCGTGCGTCTCCGTCTGTTTATATATTAGAAGGCCTCTTCTCGAACAATCGCGTAACTTCTACAGAACTCCAGAGCAATTCGCGCATGTTCGTTCTTGCACGAGACTCAAAGTCTAGACATAAGGCCGCCATACATTTCCGTTTATAGTCATATATTTGATCTTCATAATCCTAGAAATTTCTAAATGTTTTTTTAAATGAATAACAACATATTTTATTGGTTTAAGCTTTAAAACAATGACATAAATACGGAAATATAAATAATAGAAATGAAAATTTAAACACGACACGTGTGCTTTTGTTGTCGTTTACAAAACATTTAGATAACACTCTCCCCCTTAAAAGCAAAAAAAAAGTTTGAACTTCAAAAAACCTTTTTTATGTTTGTTTCTTTTTTTAAACGAACTTAAAAAGGGTTAAATCCAGTCGGTTTTTGAATAACCTCACAAACTGCAAACAACAACAAGGGAACACCCTCATCCCAGTTCTTTGAGTGTTCGTGGCAGTAATTTAGTGGAAACGCCCAAGGACACCTTGTGACTGAGGATGGTAGGCACTGGATGAAATTTGATGGATGTTTAGTTCATGTATGGCTTGTTGAAATTGCATGGACATAAAATTTGAGCCTTGATCTGATTGCACAACTTTTGGAACCCCGAACATGGTAAAGAAACAATGATATAAATACAAAATATAAATAAAAGAAATGAAAATTTAAACACAACACGACATGTTGTCGTTTACAAAACTTTTACATGACATTTACATAACACTGCCTTATCCAGTAAGCTCACTCCTGGGTTAATAGTTCAATAAATACCACAAGATAACAAGTTGCTGTGGTCATTAACTGGCACATAATGTTTATTACAAACACAATTAAATAATGGATGTGATGACTGATTGTCACCAAGCAGATTATTTAAGAAGCTGCACACGAACCGCTGAATTATTTAAAATGTTTCACACGGCACATTATGTTGCAATACATTTCTCAATAAATAGAGGTTGTTGAGAAAAAGAAAGCTCATTATTACCAGTGTAACACACGGAACAGTTTATGAACCGCAGTTGTTGAGAAGATTTATCCTGAAAATGGAAAAAGCTGGTAAGATATTTTCATGTCCACATGAAAGTTACTACTCATGGGGCACACTGTTAAAATTTAGGTTTAGAGAACAATACAAACATTCTTACCTCATAACAATACTGAGTTCTATAAGCACTGAAATAAGATTGATAGTTGTAGAGATATCAATACAGAACTTTTGTGCTTTTACCAATGTAAGTAAATTAGCTGTAAAATGAATAGTTAGTTTATGTAAATTCTTGTGTATCAAGAAAACACATGTCATTGTTCCCGAGTTTGTAAAACTGACACATATTTTACGTCAGTTAACAGAATTGAGCTATTTTTATCAATCCATCATGATGCTGTTGTCTCAAATCATCGATGTTGCATTTCATCCAACAGACGTATTTTAATTCTACGAAATAGAAAGTGTTATTTTAAAAAAAAGGGTTTTTAAATTATTTTAGACGTACCTTTTTATTTTGCAGACTTAAATTTTGATAGCTTCAATTTTTAACAAAAAAATCAGTCATGTGACCAAGGATAAAGAAATCTTTTGAAAAACATTATACGACCAATGATTGGTGACAACAAAACCATTAAAAGACATGAGTGACATATAAAGAAATAATTTTGAAAAAAAAATTAAGCAGAGAATTTTTTTATTGTGTGTAAAATGTACTTGAAGTTTATTTTAAAATAGGTGAATCAAACAAAGACGTAAGCTGTTAGACATGCGTCGTTACTTGTCGCTGTGAAAGTGGAAGATGAAATGTGTCTGTTACTATACTTGTGACGCATCTAAATGTTTTACAGAAGCTGAAGCGGGGAGAAACAAATGTACAGTTACTGTTGTTTGTGAAAACGGAGATATACGTTGTAGTCCAGACTGTAAAAAGGAGTCATGCGAGGATTGTGTAGAAGCCAAAAAGAAAGACAGCTGTGTTTGTAACGTCACCTGTTGGTGTGAAAACGGAAATATAAAATGTGTTTGTAACTGTAATGGTAACACTTCTCAGTGTTGTGAAGAAGGTAAGAGGGGAAAGAATAAATGTGCTGTCAGTTGTCAGTGTTGAAAAAAGAACGATTAATCCGATACTACTCAACGTTTAATGTTCGTGAATTGTTTGAGTGAGAAACGCTTAAATTGATGGTACGGATCAGTAAGCAGATATTAATTTTATAATCACACACGTAACTTGAATGTGTAACGTTAACGTAAATATTTTTGAAATTATCAGAGACTTTCGTTTTGTTCTTTAGAATTTAGCACAAAGCTAAACAATGGGCTATCTGTGCTCTGCCCACCACGTGTATCGAAACCAGGATTTTAGCGTGTAAGTCCTCAGACATACTGCTGAGCCACTGGGGGGCTATCAGAGACAGTTAGTAGTTTATCACACTGAATATCCGATAAATGTATGTTGGTTCTCTTTGTCATTCGATAAATATTATTTTATACGTTTGAACATTTCAGTTAAGGACTGATAAAGATTTGTTATAGAATTAGCTAGATGTATGAAACATGCTGAAATATATTAGTGTCAAAACTTTAATTATTCTAATCAGTATACCTTATGTAGACGGGTACTATTGGATTTTTATAATGTCTCAAAACTAATTCGTGACTAAGAAATCGATATAAGTAATCATAGAATTTTTTAAGAATATAATTTTACGATGTTGAAATAATAAAAGTAAGATTATACTAAATTACTGTATCAAAGTTTTATTGTATCGGCAGTGATTTTATTCTAATAATATCAGAATATAGAGTTCGATTTATTACGATGGTAAGTTTAGATAAACTTGTATTTAACTTTGTGTACAGACAAAACTCGTTATTTTAATATATCAACCCAATTACCATACACAAACGTGGTTTAACTTAAATTTACTAAGCTGTCTATTATCACTGACAGATATGTATCTTTTTAATTGTTTTGATATTCGCGCTAAACTACACGAGGACTTCTCTACCATTCTTCTGTAATTTAAGAGGGACATACTAGAGGGAAGGGAACCGGTCATCATCAAGAAATTGTAAAACCTACACATAAAACACAACAACAATGAAATGGTAAAGGATATTGCTTGGAAGTGATATTCGAATTCGTGACCCAAATATTTCTGGTCGAAAGTTTTACCTTGTGGCCATAACAGGGTAATTTCTTAAAAAGAGAAAGTAACAGATGATTATGGAGTATCTTTTTATTTTTGTTTAGCTGTTCATCAACCCAGAAAGTGTGGATATGATCTGGTACACCTCGAATACCTAAATTGTGTTTACCGGTGTTCTCTTTATCCACAGTTTTATCTATTCTAAAGCAACAACTTGTGTTTAGAAGGTGAACAGTGGAATTCATCTTATCAGTAGATTGGTTCATGTATCAGACAGATGCCCTTACATAGTTAGTTTAAATATATATTAATGTACATGTAACCTAATACAGTTAAAGCTTAATAGTGAGCTATAATTAAACCAAAAGTGATATTGTACCTAGTACAATTTGATAATTGTCTGTTTTTGAATTTCGCAGAAAGCTACTCGAGGGCTATTTGTGCAAGCCGTCTTAAATTTAACACTGTAAGATGAGAGGGAAGATAACTAGTTATCACCACCACACGCCAACATTGGTTTACTCTTTTACCAACGAATAGGGGAATTGACCGTCACATTGTAACGCCCCTACGGCTAGGAGGGAGCGAGCATGTTTTACGTGACTCGGATGCGAACCCGTGACTCTGAGATTACGAAGCGCACGCCATAACGCGCTTGGCATATTGGGCTCACAATTTAATAATTGACCGACATGATCAAACAATAAAGGTCATGAGTCAGCTCTGTCTAGGTCTGTAACATTTAAACTGGTAAAAGTGAAATTAAATATGCAATAATGTGTAAAATATTAAATGTTAGTATTGTTGATTCAGGATATTTTACAACAACTTGCAGACCTTTATTTAGATTACATGGAACGAAAATTACAACCACTCTAGTGTTCTATTTTCTTTATATAAGAAAGGCTCGCGTCGGTGGGAATGCACCTTCTTTACTTCAAACTCTCGATCAAAGCTTATGACACACGGACCATCAGTAACTATTTACTTATTTCTATAGGTTCTGTTACTGTCGTAACGTAATTATTTTAGAAAGGAAAATTACAAAACGCCTATCAAAAAGTAAATTAGTTATGGTTTCAAATTAAATAGTTAGTTTATTCAAATACATGGTTATCTTCAGAAACCACCCACATGTTTGTCACGCTTGGAAATTTTGTGAAACTGACCAAACATACTTCACATCAGTGAACAGAACTGAGCTATTTTTATCAGTTCATTATGATGCTACTATGTTAAATCTGAATATTAAATGTTGCATTTCATCCAACAGACGAGTGTTAATTCTACGAAATGGAAAGTATTTTCACACGTTTTTGTAAATATTTAAGACGTACTTTTAATTTTCTAATGTAATTTGTATCAGGTGCATTTTTGACAAACAGATTATACAATCAAGTATCCAGTATCGGTCACAACATAAGCAAGTTTTAAGGCTGTTGAAAGACATGAGTAACAAATATAATACACAAGTATAATTGAAAACAAAATTAAACAGCATATTTATTGTATTAAAAGTGTCACTGAAATTTTTATATAGGTGAAACAATGAAAGACGACAGCTGTTGTGTATGTGTCGTTACTTGTCGCTGTGAAAATGGAAAGATGAAATGCGTCTGTAATTGTAAGGATGACACATCTCAATGTTGTACTGAAGCTGAAAAAGAGAAAGAAATGTACAGTTACTGTCGTTTGTGAATTTGGAGAAATACGTTGTTGTCGAGACTGTAAGAAGGAGTCATGCCAGGATTGTGTAGAAACCAGAAGGAAGAACAGCTGTGTTTGTACCGTTACCTGTTGGTGTGAAAACGGAAAGATGAAATGTGTTTTTAACTGCAAGGGTAACACTTCTCACTGTTGTGAAGACGAAAAGGATAAATGTGCTATTACTTTGGAGTGTTAAAGATGACTTAGTTGACTGATAAAAACAAACACGTGAATTAACGGTGTGGATTAATAGCGAGAGAATATTTATTGAAAGAACATATATGTAATTTAAAGCTGTAATATATATATTTCACTGTATTCTAGAGACGGTCAGTACTATATTGAACTGAATACGGATTATAATCTATGTTGGTTCTTTTTTTAGTTAAATAAATTTCATTATTTAAAGTTTAATTGTTTAATTTATGACAGACAATTATTTACATAATTAGCTAGCAAGATAAATCGAACATAGCGAAGTCATAATGTTTATTTTTTGTATTTTTTTCTTTTTCAGTTTAATATTTCTACCATCAACAGACTGATACCACTTGATTTGTGAATGAGTAATCAATATAAGAAGATATAGTGGCTTTTAAGTATACAATTTTGTAATGTCGAATTAACAAAATAAACTACATGAAATCCTTGTATAATCTTTTTTTGGTCACCAGTATTCTTCATCGAATAATATCAGGATGTGAATTTCTATTTTTTTATATATTGTGAAAATAGAATAACGCACAGTTTGTGTCTCAAAAAACACTGACTTTTTTGTATAAAAATTTATTATCATTAGAACCATGTAATTTGAAATTAGATAAGAAATTTCTAATCTTTCAATTTGATATTCAGTACTTGTTTTAATGTTTAGAATTTTCCATAAAGTTACACGACTGTAATTTAATAGTTAAAAACTGGAAAAAAGGCAGATAGTTATGATGAGTTCCTGGCATCTGTTGTACCGATTGAGGATTCATTTTATGATTGTCATTTTACCTTTATTCAGAGGTTCATTTGTTCTCTTGTTATAACTACTATACAGGATATTATCAGTGGAACTTCTCTTGCCTGTAAACTGGTTCATGTGTCAGACAGATGTATTTACATATTTTAAAAATATACTAATTTAATAGAAACATTTATTATAATACTGTGCTTGTACTTGTAATTCAAGTCATACCAGTTATAATATAATTAAAGATAAACCCGAGTTTTCACCAAACTAAATTGATATCGCACCTATTAAAATTTTAATTTTATTAGAAAAGAGAGATGTTCCTTGAACAAGAAAGGAAAGATGGTGCACCAAACCACTTTGCACCGGTCTCATTGTTAGAATGATGGTACACCGAATTTAGAATAATATTAGAGCACTCAACGAAGTTGGCTAAAATCAACTGTCCATTGGATTCTGTGGGCTTGCCCTATTAGGTTTCTTTTTTGATTAACCACAAAGTTAAAACACCCACACGGCTGTAAGGGGCCATTATATTTAGTACGAAGGGGATTCGAATCCGTGACGATCAAATTTTGAGTAGCGCGCACAAACCACATGACCATGACAGGCCATATTTCGTCATAGCTGCCGTCCGGTAAAAAGGTACAATCTCTTCTTCAAATTTTTGATCACAGCTTACGATTCAATGGAGCGTCAGAAACTATTTACTTGCGTATTATTATAGGTGTTTAAGTTATTTTCATAAGAATTATATTGTAATAACTTTACTTCAGAGAAAAGTTTCAAAAATAAGGTAATTTAATTCTAGTGATTCTACTATAATAATAAACCTGAGTAATTTTGCACCAGCTATATTTTTAAGGTTGTAACAATAACTTAGCCCAAGAAACAGAAATATTCGATATAATTTTATATTCTATTGACGCATGAAATAATAATGCATATTAATTTTAAACATGGATATGAATATTGTGAAGATTTATTGTTCCACAGTAAAGTATGTATTTTTCAGGGCAAGAAAATTGTGAAAACAAAACTCTATGTGTTTTTAGAGTAACGTACGTAAGGTGAATCAATACGCGAGAATAAAATAATTTTCTGCTTTAGATTGTATGTCACATAAACACGTGAAATATATTCTAAAAAAAATTTCGAGAAGGATGTTAATTTTTGACTTCACACGTGGTAATTTTAAAACAAAATATAACTGAAACATACCGTAACATATAATATTCCTCAATTACCTTATATTTTCAGTGCATGTCCTTTTTTTGTCTTCACACCATGACGGAAACATGAGTAAGCGTTGAAGCTGTAGTCTCAAATTGTTTCTTTAGATTTACTCCTAAAGAACATGAAAACGAAATTCGAACGTAATGCAAACTTAAATAAAACTTTAATTATTGTCAAAATATTTTGATCGACTTATCTGTTCTGCAACATCTCCGATAGAGTCGTAATACTGAGACGTTTATTCAAGTAAATAAATAATATTTAATAAGTAGGCCTACTATTCCACAATGTAACGTATCTACATTGCAGTATTTATTGGGCCTACTGTATGATTGACACTATACAACAACAGCTAAAAATCATATACCTAATTAAAGATAAAATTTCTTCTGAAGTTGACTAGTTTACACAATGCTACCTAAAGAATTAAGTGTTTGTAGTAAATTAATGGTACTAAAATGCCTTAAATATAACAATATCCTAAAATTTATAGAGGAAAGGATAGCTGTACACATCAAAAATCTCTTATTTTAGGGTGGGATTTGATCGTCATTATGTAGTTCAACAACATTTTTAAAGGTTTTTAAAGTGAACCATAAATCTTGTGATTTACTCTTGAGACACGAATCACATAAAGCATGATGTTTTGGATTTCATGAAGGTTTTAATTTTTTTTCTGTGAAATTTATAAACGCCACAATACTTTGAACATGAACACTTTACTAAATTATAAAATAGAAACGCAATCCGTCTAACTTTCTGAATTCCGTGTTTTCGTGGTCGAACACCTTTGGAAGTAAAGTATTTTTGCGGGATAAAAATATCTAATTCTTTATCAGATTATATAAATATTTTCATATTCCTAATACCAGAAGCTGTAATATTTTTCAAAATATCAGTCCTTTTGAGTTGCATTTTATGCAACAATTTAATTGTTGAAACAATTCACTTTGTTTTAAGCTAAGGAGAAGCATTCAGTTGATAGATTAGCTCCTCAAAGAGTATCCCAAGAGTTGGCTGTTGTTAGTGATGACGACCTTCCTTCGTTTCACAGTGCACAATTAGAGACGGCGAGAGCAGATAGATTTAAGATTATTAAGAGTTGAATCAAGATATTTTACAACAACTTGCTGACCGTTATTTAGATTATATATAACGAAGATTATTAACACATTAAAGAATTTAGGGTTCGTCAAGTACACCAAGTTCTAACTCCTCTATGCGAAATAAATTCGTCACAGGCTGCATTCTGGGTGGGAAAGCATTATTTCTACTTCAAACTATCAATCGTATCTCACAACTAAATATAGCACCAGTAATTATTTAATTACTTATTACAAAAGATTTTCATCTTGCTTTTGTTTTTGTTTTAATATATTTACTTTAGTAAGCAAAGTAACAAAAGTATATAAGGTGATATAGTTCTAATTTTATAACTCACTTGAGAATTTGGTGTCGTCAATATTATTTTTAATATTCTACAAATAACAAAGCTTAAGTAATAAAAATTAACTAGCGATTGTTCCTCGACGTATTTCTTCATTGTTTACTTTGAAAATAAATTATGTCCACTGTCGGCATAACACCTTGTGTTAGGTAATAAAAAACAGCGTGACCTAAACATTAGGCCAACAAAGAATCATTGAAAGGTAAAAACATTCAAAAATTAATTTTAACTAAATTTTCAGGCAAAGAGATAAATAAACAATTGTTACTTAACTACAAATAGCCATCCATTAATATTGAACACATTTTCCCTAATTATTTAAGGAATACTTTTATTTAGTACATTTCATCTTTAAAAGGGGTATTTTCACAAGAAGCAGCAGCTTATGCGATTCCGGATTGGTGACAGCTGATAACACGAGTTTTAAGACTATTATGGAGTAACAAATATATCAGTAATTTTGAAAACAAAATTAAGTAGAGAACTTTTATATCATGTGTGAAATGTAATTGAAGTTTATTTTCATGTAGGTGAGTCAAAGAAAGACCACAGTTGTTGTGCATGTGTCGTTACTTGTAGCTGTGAAAATGAAAAAAATGAAATGGGTCTGTAACTGTAATGGTGACACATCTCAATGTTGTACTGAAGATAAAGACGGGAAAAACAAATGTACAGTTACTGTTGTTTGTGAATGTGGAGATGCACGTTGTAGTCCTGAGTGCAAGAAGGAGTCATGCGAGGACTGTGTGGAAGCCAGAAAGAAGAACAGCTGCGTTTGTAACGTTATCTGTTGCTGTGAGAACGGAAAGATGAAATGTGTTTGTAACTACAAGTGTTGTAACGACGGAAAATTTAAATGTGGTGTCGCTTGTGAGTGTTAAAGATGAAAGGACTAATCCCATACAATTGAAATTTTAATGATCGTGAATTGTTTGATTGAAATTTGTAAATTGATGGCATAGATTAACAGTTAGTTTGATGATGACATACGTAACTTGAATGTGTAGCAATATGATATGAATTATATATATATTTCACTGTATTTTACAGAGACAGCTATTACTATATCAAATTGAATATGAATTAATCTATGTTGGTTCTCTTTTAATTTGACAAATGTCATCATATAAAATTTAAATGTTTAATTCATTATCGACAATTATTTGCACAATTAGCTAGTTAGACGCACGAAACATTGTGAAGTCAAAATATTGATTGGTTTTATAACGTTTTTTCAACGTTATTGTCACAATCATATATGTGTATGAGTAATCAATGTTAAAAGGAATAGTGTATTTAAAGAATACCACTTGATAAACTTCAATTAATAAAATAAACTCCATGAAACTCCTGCACAAACATTTTTATGGTCAGTAGTAGCCTTCATCTTATAACATCAGAATGTGGAGTTCTTTTCTAACGTTGTTAAATTTAGATAGGATAGCGTGTAGATTTGGGTCTTTAAACAAACACCACGGTTTCTTTGTATAACAATTCTTTCTGATCATCACAGAGGAATCTGAAATTAGGTGTTAAATATCTAAACTTTCAATTTGATAATTGATAGTTATTTGTTATCGTTTGTCCTTCAATTTGTTTTGAATCAAGCTCAAATGTACATCAAGGCTGTTTGCATAAGCCATCACTAATTTCACAGCCAAAAACTAGATAGAAGGCAGATTGTCATCCTCAAATATCGGAAATGTTTGTACCACAGAGTAACTTGTTATATTATGTTCGTAATTCTGCTTTTATCCAGTATCTCATCGGCTCTCACATTATAACTTTTATCCAAGAGAAAGTTAACAGTTGAACTTTTCTTACCAATAAACTGGTTCGTGTCAGACAGATATCTTTACATATCTTAAAAATAAACTGATGTGCCTTTAACATTAATACTGTACTTACACTTACAATACAAATCTTACTAGCCCCAAGATGTTTAAAGCTGAACACAAGAACTAAACCAATGCAATGGTATATCGTACTCAGTAAAATTTGATAACTGACCAATACTTTCAGAGAAAAGAGCTTATGAGTCAATGCTGTCCTTTGTACTTGGAAGGCAAGGTGGTAGACATATCCAACCCACATATGTATATACCAAGAAGTGATTTTCAAGACTAAGTATGTTAATGATTTGTTAATAATGTTAAAATAGTTGAAAAGTTATTTTAAGACAGAAAATACAATATACAGGTATCCTGGCTTTTAAATTTAAAAGCGGTAACAACGATATTAAATATATTTCATAATTTCTTAAGTACAAGTTATTAGAGCTGAATCAAGACATTTTACAACTTTTAGACAGTTATTTACATTATATGAAAAGAACATTTATAACACGTTGTAATTTTTCGACTTCACATTTATTAATTATAAACTAAACTGTTACAAAAATATACCATATTCTATAATTACCTAATTGTATTAGCAGTTGCTTATGTTCACGAGAAACATCATTACGTAAAAATGACTATTGGTCAGAGTTATAGTCTGGATAATGTTTCTTAGATTTAGATCTGTACAACATGTTACGGAATTTGAACTTAATGAAAACTTAATAGACACATTAATTCTGATTTAAACCGACTGACCTACTAATCTGTTCTACAACATCTTCGAAAGAGGCGTAATATTGAGACGTTGATTCAAGTAACTAAAGAATACTACTATTCCACAACATAACGTATCTGCACGTGAATATTATTTAGGTCTACTATATACTCAAGATAATACTCCAAAAGCTAAGAAACGTAAGTCTAAAGATTAAATTTAGTTTGAAGTTTACCAAGAGGACACAAAGTAACTGAAAAAATTAAATATTGGTTGTAAATTAAAAATATTAAAAACTTTATAAAAAAATCCTAAAATTCCTAGAGCTTAGCTAAAAACCGTCTTTAATCTGAACTTTAAAGTCTCGTATTTTGAAAATAAATAAAATATATTAGAAATGTTAGTAACATCATCTGCTAATCGTTATGTCCCGTTATATTTCTTATGATTACATCCACTCTTATTTCGTTTGAGGAGACTACTTTCATTATACCCAACGGACTTTTATACGTTTGGCTTGAAGTTGTTGATTGTGGAAAGCTTCACAGTGACTCATCGGTATGTCTGCGGACTTATAACGCTAAAAATCGGGTTTCGATACCCTTGGTAATCAAAGCACGGATAGACCATTTTGTAGCTTTGTGAGTAATTCAAAACAACCTTGATTACGAGGGTTCATCGTACAGTTTCATATTACTATATTTCTATGAGATGTGAGGAATATTACTTATAAATAATAAACTGACATATTTCATAAAATGTTTTTAAATATTATACATCCTTTCTGCCTTACAATCTGCTTAGGCAGTAAAGATAGTGTCACATTGAAAGGTCACTCTATTCATAGATTCTAATTACACACGTGTTAATTTTAATTTAATGTTCACGTAAAGGTAATAAAGGCCTAATTACATATAGCCGTTCGAAATTTAAATTTCATCCTATATTATGGATAACTGGTAACAGGAAAGAGAAATCATCAAAACCATCATATTCATGTTTGACCGAATAGTTGGATTTTATCGTGATATTTATAGCTCACCAACAACTGAAAAACATTTCATGAAAATGAACCGTGATTTTGCCTCACTAATCACATAAGGCTTGATTCTTGGATTTAATGAAGGCTTTATTTTTTTTGGCGTTCGTATTTTATAACAAAAATGAGTACAAAAAACTTGTGATCAGTTCAAAGTCACACAATTACCACTTGATATTTTAAGAATTCCAAATTGATTATGAAATTGTTGAACTAGTATGGTCAAGTACCAAACTTCGCAATTAACATAAAGATGCCGATATATTTATGAAACTGATCATGTGAATAGTATTTTTTTTCGTGAGACGTAAAAAGAAAAGAATTTTGTGAATATATTTTAAGAAGTCTTTGCCCAGGAGTTCACGATTCACTGTAGTTCAAATTTTGGAAATAATTCAATATTCGGAGTATGTTATGGGTGTGAAAGCTAAGAAGAAGACTCGGAAAACAGTGATTAAAAATGTAGACGGAACCAAGGGAATACGTATAGTTAAAACCAGAGACTGAGTTGTACCACCACCTGGGAAAGGTAAGTGATATCACATGGAAAACCGCTTAGTTTATGTCAAGACATTTGAAATTTTTATGATAATTATTGAAGTGGTATTGTATAGAACCAAGATATACAGCTAGTAGACACATATCTAGTCATTGTTAGAGCCAAAAACTGAAGGTAATAAATATATAATAATAATCTAGATCCTTATTTGTATAGAATCATAAATGGTGCAGTATTTAGATGTTCGAAGGGAAAGATTCGACGGTGATTCTCACTTCTGTAATGTTGATAAATGTCACAACAAACATGAACACTATTATTATTTACGTAAGAGGAACACATTTTGATCAACCCTCAGTCCAATATGGGCAGGTGGTTAAAACACTCGACATGTAATCTGAGGGTCGCGGGTTGGAATCCTCGCTACACCATCTGTGCTCGCCCTTTCAGCCGTAGATGCGTTATAAAGTAACGCTCAATCCCACTATTCTTTGGTAAAATAGTAGCCCAAGAGTTGGCGGTGGGTGGTGATGATTAGCTGCCTTTCGTCTGGTTTTACGGTTAAAAATTAGAGAAAGCTAGCACAGTTAGCTTTCGTGTAGCATTGCTCGAAATTGGAAACAAAAACCTTTTAAGAAGGCATTCAATTGGGAGTATAATTTATGAGTTGGGTATCAATTATTAAAAAGTATTGAGAATGATGTGAACCATTGGAAACAGTTTATTGCTTGTGAACTCCTGAGAAAAAATAGATGGTGTGGAGTGATGAAAACTTTCAGTTGCATGTCGAATATTGATTATTGGGGTTAATAGAAAAACTAACGTAACCATTCTGTTATGACTACAAAATAAGTATATTCAGGAACTTTCAAATTTATGTTTAAAACGTGATTTATGGTAATATTAACCATAAACGTTTAATGAGATAATATTTATTGTAGTTTTCTAATTGAACGTGACTGTGGTGCATTTGAATTTCTTCCAATCTGCAGCTTGAATGATTAAGGCATTTACCGTAATATTTGAAATGTGTCTGTATCCCAGTCTTGTTTCTGTACTAACTTAAAGGAATTGATATTAGTAATACAGACCAATAGGAAACAGGATTTTGTTTCTATCAGTGTAAGAAGTGTAAAATGAAAGATTTCTTTTTGTATGAAGTGATAATAACAAGAATAATACTAACTTATAAATCTTTGTAAAATTACGTTTCCAGGATAAACCTATGTGACTGTTCAGTGTCTTCTGTAAAGGTTATTGTCTACTTAAAATGACAAAGAATTATTTTTGACTTACTTACAAACTGAGTAAAGTATATGGTAATGGAAATTTTTATATTTTTATTGGAATAAAGGAGAAACTAAGGCTATTCTAACATTTATGTATAATACTGTTTTTGTAATTATAATTTAAATCACACTAACTTAAGTATATTTGAAAATAAATATTAGAGCAATAACCAAATCATAATGACACTGTAATATTGCAGTATAGTTTGATAATTGACTACTTCTATCATTTAAATGAATTTCATAAGGTAATGTTAAAAAGGAAAGTGTACGTTGTTTACCCAGTTTATCCTGCCTCAGTTAAATATTAGGCAGAAAGAATGTCCATTGTATTCTGCGGGTATGCCAGTAGGTCTTTATTGTCACCTATGTACTGCACCTGTATCCATAAAATGTGCAACACATTTTCCACATTAGAGGATCACAAACCAGAAAATCTAGGAACTATTCTGGACACACGAGAACTATGATTAATTCGGCCTCGTATTTTGACTTTTATGAATTTTTGGTTTAGTTTTGCTTATTTCATTTTCACTAGTTGCATTTGACACGAGAACCATAAATTTCCAACTAAATCCTAAATATATTATTTAATGTTTGAAATCCAGATTTGCAAAGTAATTGTTGAACTGATAAGGTGAAGTACTTAAGCTTGCAGACAAAGAAAATTTCCCTCATCATTGTTAGAGACAAATAAACAAAGGTGTGATGTTAAATCTTTATATATTTTACTGAGTCATCATTTACTGGACAAATACAGAAGGTAATACAATTTGCTATATAAAATTTCATTGCTTTGATCTGTATCATCGTCGATGATACGTATAATCTTTGGGATTTGTTGGAGAAAGGTTTAATAACAATTCCTTTATTTCTGTAAAATTGGTAAATGCCACAAGTTTCTGAACATGGGCACTATAGAAGATAATGTTTTGTTTTTTGAATTTCGCGAAAAGCTCCACGAGGCATATTTGCGCTAGCCGGCCTTAATATAGCAGTGTAAGACTAGACGGAAGGCAGCTAGACATAACCACCCAACGCCAACTCTTGGGCTACTCTTTTACCACGGAATAGTGGGATTCACCGTAACATTATAACGCTCCAACGGCTGAAAGAGCCATTATGAAAATAAATTATGCAACACTGTTATGTATATGTGTAAATATTTTGTAAACGACAACATATCATTATTCATTTTTCCATATTTATATTATTGTTTCGAAGTTTAAACTAATATTTTGTTATTCATTTAGGGTAACATTTAGAATTTTCTTGAGTTAAGTAGACCAATTATATGTTTGTAAATGAAGTGCTGGTGACTACGTGTCTAGACGTGTAGTCTCGTGCAAGAACGGACATGCGTGGATTGCTCTGGAGACCTGTAGAATTTTCGCGTTCTTTCGAGGAGTTTAGGCCTACAATATATAAACAGACGAAGATGCGAGAGACAGAAGAGAGAGATTCAGTCATCAGTTTTTATTCGAAAAAAGAAAGGAGTCAGACATTCGTTTTATATCAAAAGAAGATTATGTGTTTGCTGTGATTATTCAACTTGGATTCGTGAGTAAAGTTAGATCTACGGAAGCTGTGATTTTATTTCTTCAATCTCTACGATTCATCTGAATTACTGCTTGTACTGAGAGTCGGCGAATTTATTGAACTGTGAACTGTTCCTGAACTTCTTCATTTAAGCTTCGGAATTTCTTCGTGGGACCAAATTCGCACCCTAGACTGGAATTTGAGACTTTCATTTTAGATCATTGTATTAGATACAGGCCAGTACCATTTTGTATTGTGATTAATTTTGAAGTTTGAAACTAGTATTATTTTGTTTTGTAATTAATTTCGAATGTTGTACCTTAATATCTGTCCCTATTATCATATAATTTATGTTATATTTGTTAATAGTTTAGTGTAATAAATTATACAAGCTGTTATCTGCGTTTTTCTGTTGCGTTTAGTCTACGAAGAACATAAAACATTACAAAATACGTAACAGAAAATTGGGGGCCCGTCCAGGATATCGAACAAACAATTTAATTTTATTATAAAATAAGATTTATATTCTATACAGATAGAGAGCTTGTGTATTTAAAATGGCATTCGAACTTGAAGATTTTATAAACGAATTTAATCAAAATCCCCCTTTCGAATTAATCAGTGAATTGAAAAAATCTGAATTGCTTGATGTTGGTAAATATTTTAATTTAGAATGAAGCAAGCAATGAACAAAGCACATATTAAACAAATCATTGTTGAACATTTGGTCAGCCAAAAAGTTTTACCTCAAAAAGTTGCACAATAATTGCCTGTCGCTCATTTAGGCCCAGATTTCGAATTAAAAAGAATGGAAATTTACCACATCCAATGTGCGATGGCACATTAAGAGAAAGAGAAACCTTGTTCTTGCAGCTTGACAATTCTGCCACGTTCAAATTCTCTCAGCTTTTCAGCCTTTCCCATGTTTTCACCCAATGTAACAAAGGAGATATCAATGAGAGATGTTGACAACGCTAATGCTTGAAGAAATATAAGTAAATTTAGTTACACGTTTACCGATTAATGCATCGTTTCAGTATGGTCTTAAACTTTTGACCAGTTAGTATTTAAACTAATTTAATAGTGTTCACATTTTTCTGTTAAATGCCATAAACGTTGTTTTTATTTTTATTTTCTCTTTTCTGATTTTCATCTTTCGAAGCTTTACTCAAATAAGTAGTTGAGTCTAACAACGTAAAATGCATATTTTCTTTATGTTTATTGGCCTTAATATTTTAGCCAGCAGTGTGTATATACCATGTTTATTTCTTTGTCTAATGTAATAGAAAAATTGAATGTTAGAAGTTTTGTAAACACTGCTTTATCTTGATTCCTTTTATTTAACCTGGACACACGTAAACTATGCATACTGCAGCCTTATATCTTGATTTTTATGAAGTTTTCAGTTCAGTTTTGCTTATTTCACCTTATTTGTCAAATCCGAGACAAAAGACATAAAATTCTAAGCAGCTTAAATCCTAAAAATATTATTTATTGTTTGAAATGTATTCTAGATTTACAAAGTCATTATTGAATTGATAGGGTCAAGTACTAAAGATTGCAGATAAAGAAAATTTGCCTTGTCAAAGTAAGAGACAAAAAAAAAAGGGCGTGAAATCTTTATATATTTTTTTGAGTCATCATTTAATGGGGAAATACTTTAATGTTAATCTAAATAATTAAAGTTAATGGTTAAACTATAGGATATCAACTAAGGATTGTGGTATTTATAATTTATTGTAGTAGTTTTACTCACTTGATTTGAAATAGAGAGAATAGAAAATTTTCATGTTGTTATACAATTTAGTATAATTTCATGTTCGTAGAATAAAATTACGGTACTTTTAAAAGACTTGAGCTTATTTGGAGCGAGTCATTATACGTATAAAAAATCACTACATATACATGATATTGTTGTCTTAACTAAAACGTAATCGTCTATCATATTTGTGAAACTCGAGAATGTAGCATCTGGTATTCAAAACAAATTTGAACTTTTGTGTTTCTGTGCTGTTATTTTTTGAACAGACTGATCCTTAAACAAATTGGTTTTTAAACGTGGAATAATAATTTCGCGAAATTGTTTAATTAGTGATGTCGTGAAATCCACTTGTAGAGTAAAATATACATGTAAAAAGTCTCGTTCGGGTTGAGAGAATTCTTTACGTAAAGAAGCCTTACGTATAAAATATTCTGAACCCAAACGAGTCGTTTTTACATTTAAATTGTATATTTTTTTATTTTTTTTTAATTACGCGCTAAGCAACACGAAGTTACACGCGCCAGCCTTCCCAAATTTAGCAGTGTATGACTAGGGGGAATGCAGCTGGTCTTGAAATATAAAAGTGAAATAGGAATCAACTTTGTAAAGTGACTTGGACATTAATTTATGTATCTTCTTAAAAATATAGGAACACATTTATATATATAGAATAGACTACAAACATTATATTTTACTTGTGTGTTTCAAGAAGTAAAGTAACTTAATAAATGAAACAAGCTAATGTGACTTCATATTAACAAATTAGACACATCAGTGTTTAATCATTGATGGAATTGTTTAAGTATTTTGGTCGATTTTCATTCAGTAATAACGTTCGGCCGTTGTTAAAGTATTCCAGACATTCTGATACATTTTTAAAGCGATAATTTTCACAATCTTGTGCGAACATAGAGAGTTGGATTTCAGCCAGTGACACAGTTTCGAAAGACAAAAAATAAATTACATATTTCTTCTCTTTTTAACTACACCATGAAACACAGAAAGGCATCTTGAATTTTAACTTTGACGAGTGAATAGTTTGTTTTTTAATTTTGCGCAAAGCTGCACAAGAGCTATCTGCGCGTGAATGAATGCAAATGTTAATACTGTCTCTTTCGGTAATGTGCAATATATACAAAAATATTTCTCTACCTTTAATACCGAACGATAAGTTCCGGGTTAAGGCAATAAACCTTGGGTTTGGATACTTGTCATGAGAAAACCGTAAATACACCATTAAGTAATTTTGTGTTTAAGAAGAAAAAAACAAATGTTGAGAATTATTACATGGATAAATGTCTCATAGTTTATAAACATTTTGATACCTTGTGGTAGGATTTTAGTTTTTTTTTAACTTATTAGTTACGCAGCCCAATTAACTTTCAAATTTCACGATATGTCAAAAAGGGTGTAAAAAATAAAAAAATCTCAATATTACGTTTCAAAGTGTTAATAATTTAATAAAAACCTTTCACCCAGATGAAACTCAAAATAGTTAACACTGTCAAGATTAAGAAGTTACTTTGAAAAAAGAATACTTATAAAAATATAATATCAAAACACTTATTTTACGTTTATTCCTTGTTGGTGTTTTGATATCTTATTGATTTAAAGAAAACAAGTTACTGGATTTAAACTATTTATGTTTCGTTTGTTGTTAAAAATGTACATAGTAAACTTTCTCTGGCGTGATGTTGGGACAATAATGATTTTAAAGTCTTGGCCCGAGCAGTTTGTGGTCCGTGTCAAGGCGGTGGTGTAACAACTGATACCGAATCTTAGATAGGATTCTATAGTATACCCGAGGAACTCGTGCAAACATATATCGATTCCGGGCAAGAAAAATTACGTACTTAAACACCGACATGGTGTAATGAAATGTAAATTCTTTGGTGACTAGGAACCTGGACAGGCACGTGATAGAGTATAGTTTTCGCCGAAATAGAAGGGTCATTAGAGATGCGAGATAACAATTTTGTTATCCCATCCAATTAAACACGTTCGAACTTTCTCTCATCGAGAGTACTTTGTAAACGACGCGCCAATTTTAAACCTGTAAATAACCGTCAATATGACGTTCCTTTTTATATGCAAAAACGGCTCGTTTGGGTTCAGAAAATATTTTAAACGTTCCTTCATTGGCCCAAAATAACACCAAATATCATGGTCGCGAACGATGATACTGCTCTATCCTGTAAGTCCACTCCGTGTTTAATAGTTCGATAAATACCAAAAGATATTAAGTTGCTGTGGTCATTAATCGGCACGTACCACTTATTCCAAACACGATAAGATAATGGATGTGATGACTGATTGTTTCCCAGCAGATTATTCAAGAAGCTGCACACGACCCGCTGAATTATGTGGAATGTTTCACACGGCACATTATGTTGCAAGAAATTTCTCAATAAATAGAGGTTGTTCAGAAAAAGAAAGCTCATTATTATTGTTGTAACACACGAACCAGTTTAAAAACCGCAGTTGTTGAATAGAATTACCCTGAAAATGGAAAAATCTGGTATGATATTTTCATGTCGACATGAAAGTTACTACTCATGGGGCACACTGTTAAAATTTAGGTTTAGAGAATAATACAAACATTCTTACCTCGTAACAAAACTGTGTTACATAAGCACAATTGTCTGAACTGAAATAAGATTGGTAGTTGTAGAGATATAAAAGCAGAAGTTTTGTATTCCTATCAATGTAAGTAAATTAGGTGTAAAATGAATAGTTAGTTTATGTAAATACATGTGTATCAAGAAAACGCCTACACGTTTTTTCCGTTCCCCGGTTTGTAAAACTGACCTCACATATTTTACGTCAGTTACTAGAATTGAGCTGTTTTTATTAGTCCATTATGATGCTGTAATCTTAAATCTGAATATTCGATGTTTTACTTAATCCAACAACAGACGTATGTTAATTCTACGGAAGAAAAGTTTTCTTCATTTTGTCGACTTAAATTTTGAAAGCTTCATTTTTGACAAAAGAGATGTAGGTTATACGATCAAGGATAAAGAAATAATTTTGAAAATAATCAAGCAGGAATTTCTTATTGTATGAGAAGATTTAATGAAATAAATTTTTATATAGGTGAAACAATGAAAGACAATAACTGCTGTACATGTGTCGTTACTTGTCGCTGTGAAAATGAAAAGATGAAATGCGTCTGTAAATGTAATAATGACCCATCTCAATGTTGCACTGAAGCTAAAGACGGGAAAAACAAATGTACAATTACTGTTGTTTGTGAAAGCAAAGATGCACGTTGTAGTCCAGACTGTAAGAAGGAGTCATGTCAGGATTGTGTAGAAGTCAAAAAGAAGAGCAAATGCGTTTGTAACGTTACCTGTTGGTGTGAAAACGGAAAGATGAAATGTGTTTGTAACTGTAATGGTAACACTTGTCAGTGTTGTGAGGAAGGTAAGAAGAGAAAAGATAAATGTACTGTTAGTTGTCAGTGTTGAGAAAGAAAGGATTAATTCTATATTATTGAGCGTTTAATGTTCGTGAATTGTTTGAGTGAGAAACATTTAAAGTGATGGTACGGATCAATAAGAGAATATTAATTTTATGATCACATGGGTAACATAATTGTGTAACGTAAATATTTTTAAAATCTTTCTCGGTATCAGAGACAGTTAGTAGCTTATCACACAGAATACCGACAAAAGTAGATTGGTTCTTTATCTAATTCCATAAATATTATTATAGATATATATTTTAAAATTTTAGTTAGGGGCTGATAAGAATTTGTCATATAATTAGCTAGATATATCAAACATACTTCAAGATATTGATGTTAAAATGTTAATTTCTTTCATACATTTTACTTTAATCAATATACCTTTTGCAGACGGGTACTATTGGATTTTTGTAATGTCTTGAAACCAATTCGTGACAAAGGAAACGATTTTGGTATCTTTAGAGAATATTTTTGAGATTATAATACTAAACTA
The DNA here is from genome assembly GCA_011833715.1 of Carcinoscorpius rotundicauda. NCBI lineage: Eukaryota > Metazoa > Arthropoda > Merostomata > Xiphosura > Limulidae > Carcinoscorpius > Carcinoscorpius rotundicauda. The sequence continues at coordinate 78,507,343 of CM022400.1, read as the reverse complement.
CCGTATACAAGTGTTTGATCGGCAGTGACCTTATTCAGTGATGTCGAGAAACCCACTTGTTGAGAACTTTTATATGCAAAAACGGCTCTTCTGGGCCCAGAAAACACTTCAAATACAAGAGCGAACAACGTTTCGACCTTCTTCGGTCATCGTCAGGTTCACAAAGAAAGGGTTACTGGTCGGAAGCTGACCACGTGTTTGGGAGGGGTTGTATAATTGAGTGTTGCAATGTAGAGGGCGCGGTTTGAATATATAATTTGTCTATAATATTAATATAGGTATAATGGTGTTCCTTTATATTGGTTTATTTTGGGTTTAAGTTGTTGTATAAGTAAGGCTTCTTTAAATTTTTCGTTTGTTTATGTTTGTCTCTTTATTTAGTATTTTAGTGTTTTCTATGGTTATGTTGTGTCCATTTGACTTGCAGTGTTCGAAAACGTGTGAAGGTGACTTTTTATGTTCTTTGAATCTGGTTTCCATTTTTCTACTTGTTTCTCCTATATAGAAGTCGTGGCAGTTATCACATTGTATTTTATAAATAATGTTGGTGTGGTGTTTGTCAGTGTAGTTCTTACATAGTATAGACCTTAGTTTTGTGCCTGGTTTTTGAATAAATTTAGTGTTAACTGGAATGTTATATTTTGTTACTAGTTTTTGCCAAATGTTGGTTATTTGTTTGCTGATGTCAGGAATATATGGTATACAGCAGTATATGGTTTCGTGATTTTTTGATTCGTGAGATATATTTACTTTTGTTGGTTGATTTTGCTTTCTGTCTAGGTGTGTGTGTATAATGTTTTCTACGGTATGTGGAGGAACTTATTAATGTTGATGAAGTGGTGTTTTATTTTATCTAATTCATCGTTAATTTTATCTGGTGAGCATAGTTTTATGGCTGTGTTTATCTGGTTTCTTAGTATGTTGAGTTTTTGTTTTGTTTCATGTGCTGAGTCCCAAGGAATGTATAGTCCAGTATGGGTGATTTTTCGGTGGATTTCTGTTTTGAATTGTGTGTCGGTTCTTATAATTTTGAGGTTAAGAAATGATATTTGATTGCTTTCTTCCTGTTCACATGTGAAGTTAATGTTGGGATGTATAGAGTTAATGTGAGTGAAAAAGTTAAGTATGTGTTCTGTAGATTCGAATCCCGCAATCGTGTCATCTACATATCTGTACCAGTATAGTGGTGGATGTAATGCTGTATTAATTGCTTGTGTTTCAATTTGTGTCATAAAAATATTGGCTAGAACTGGCGATACTGGGTTGCCCATGCTTAGGCCATTTGTTTGTATATAGTTTTGGTTGTTGAACATGAAGTTTGTCTTTATTGTGGTGAATTCTATGAGGGTTGCTAACTGGTTTTGTGAAATTATGTTGATAGTTTTGTAAGAACCATTACGACCAATAATGTCAACATATGAATCGTTTAACTCTACATTGCAACACTCAATTATACAACCCCTCCCAAACACGTGGTCAGCTTCCGACCAGTAACCCTTTCTTTGTGAACCTGACGATGACCGAAGAAGCTCGAAATTGTTCGCTCTTGTATTTGAAGTGTTTTCTGGGCCCAGAAGAGCCGTTTTTGCATATAAAAGTGACCTTATTCTGATAATATGAGAATATGGAGCTCGATACTTTACGATAGTATGTTCAGCTAGACTTGAATGCATCTTTGCGTATAAACAAAACTCGTTATTTTAATATATTATCCCTCTTACCAGATAGGAAATTGATTTAATTTAAAATTACTATGCTTTCTTTCATCACTGACAGATATTTAGTTGTTTATTTGATTTCATAATCGTTCTAAACTACACGAGGACTTCTCTACTGTTCTTTAATTTACGAGGGACATACTAGTGGGAAGGGAACCGGTCATCATCAACAAATTGTAAGACTAACCTTCACATAAAACATTACAACGATGAAATAGTAAAGGATATTCTGTGGAAGTGATATTTTAATCAGTGACCCAAATATTTCTGGTCGAACGTTTTATTTTGTGGCCATAACCGAGTCATTTCTTCAGAAGAGAAAGTAACCGATGTTTATGGATTATCTTACATAGTTTAAATACAAACTAATGTATATGTATCCTAACGCAGTTAAAGCTAAATATTAACCTATAACCAAACCAATCTGATATCGTACCTAGTACAATTTGATAAGTGACCGATATCAGAGAATAAAAGTCATGAGCCAGCGCTGTCTAGGTTCGTAAAATTAAACAGTTAAAAGTGAAATTAAATATCAGATGTTAAAATAGCTGATTCAAGATATTTTACAACATCTTGCAGCCCGTTATTCAGATTACATGGAACGTAAATTACTAACAACCTAGAGTTTAGGGTTCGTCAAGTACACCAAGTTCTAATTTCTTTATGTAACAAAGGATCGTATAGGTGTGAAGGCACCTTCTCAACTTCAAACTCTCGATCAAAGCTTATGACACACGGACCATCAGATACTCTTTACTTATTTCTACAGGTTTCGTTACTGTCGTAACGTAATTATTTTAGAAAGGAAAGTTACAAACGGCTTGTTAAAAAGTAAATTAGTTATGGTTATAAAATGAATAATTAGTTTATTTAAATACATGGTTATCTTAAAAAAACAACCCACATTTTGTAACGCTTCGAAGTTTAATAAAACTGACCAAACATACTTGATATCAGTTAACAGAACTAAGCTATTTTTATCAGTTCGGGATGAAGCGATTATCTAAAATCTGAAAATTGGATGTTGCATTTCATCCAACAGACGAGTGTTAAGTCTACGGAATAAAAAGTGCTATTTTAACACGTTTTTGTAATTATTTAAGACGTACTTTTAATTTTGTAATTTAATTTGTATAAGGTCTATTTATGACAAAAACAGATTATACGATCGAGTATCGGTCACAACATTAGTAAGTTTTAAGACTATTGAAAGACACGAGTAACAAATATATTACAAAAGTAACATTGAAAATAAAATTGAACAGTAATTTTATATTATTAAAAGTTTTACTGAAATTTTTATGTAGATGACAGTGAAAGACGACAGATGTTGTAGATGTGTCGTTACTTGTCACTGTGAAAAAGGAAATATGAAATGCGTCTGTAACTGTAAGGATGACACATCTCAATGTTGTACTGAAACTGAAAAAGATAATTACAACTGTACAGTTACTGTACTTTGTGAATGTGGAGATGCACGTTGTCTGCCAGACTGTAAGAAGGAGTCATGCCAGGATTGTGTAGAAACCAAAAAGAAGAACAGCTGCGTTTGTACCGTTACCTGTTTGTGTGAGGACGGAAAAATGAAATGTGTTTGTAACTGTTAGGGTAACACTTTTCAGTGTTGTTAAGACGGAAAGGATAAATATACAGTTATTTGTGAGTGTTAAAGATAAAAGTACTGATCCCAAACTACTGAAATTTTAATGATAGTGAATTAATTGACTGATAAAAAAACAAACGTGATTTGATGCTATGGATTTACAGCGAGAGAAAATTAATTTCAAGATGATATACGTAATTTATAATTGTAATGAGTATTTTACATATATTTTACTGTATTCTAGAAAGACGGTTAATACCACATCAAACTGAATACGGATTAATCTATGTTGTTTCTCTTTCTGATTTCATAAATGTCATTGTATAAAGTTTAAATGTTCAATTCATGATCGATAATTATTTTCACAATTAGTTAGCTAGATACATCAAACACAATGATATCAAAATGATAATTGGTTTTATGATGATTTTTTTCAATTTAATCTTTGTACCATCAACAGACTGGTATCATTTGGCTTTTAGGAATACAATTTTGTAATGTTGAATAAGTAAAATAAAATATATGAAATTCTTCTATAAACATTTATTGGTCACAAGTATCCTTTAACGTGAAATATTAGAACATGAACTTCTATCTTTTCGATACTTTGTGGAAATAGACTAAAGTGCAGTTTGCTTCTTTAAAAAATAACAAACACTGATGTTTTTTGTAACAATTCATCATCATTACCAGAGTAATTTGAAATTAGATGAGAAATTTCTAAACTTCCAATTTGATATTCAATACTTGTTTTTCATGCTTAGAATTTCTCACAAATATACACGAGAATTAGCGTTTGCTCTCTGTAATTTAATAGTGAAATACTATAAAAAGTTCCCGCCAACTGTTGTTGTACTGCTTGAGGATTCATTTTATGATTGTCATTTTACCTTTTATTCAGAGATTCATTTGTTCTCTTGTGAAAACTATTATCCAGGATATTGTTAGTGGATCTTCTCTTGCCACTAAACTGGTTCGTGTGTCATACAGATTTAGTTTCATATTTTAAAAATATACTCATTTAATAGAAATATTTATTATGATACTGTGTTTGTACTTGTATTTCAAGTCGTACTCGCTATAATATAATTAAAGCTAAACACTAGAATTATAACCAAACTAACTTGATGTCGTACTAAGTAAAATTGTTATTTTTTCTGAGAAGAGAGGTCATGAGTTAAAGGTGTTCTTTGAACAAGGAAAGCAGGGTGGTGCAGAAAACCAGTTTTCACTTGTGTTGTTGTTAGAATTGCGGTGCATTGAATTTAGAATAATATTAATAGAGCACTCAATAAAGTAGGCTTTTATCAACTGTCCATTGGATTCTGTATGCATGACCTATTAGTTTTCTTTCTTGATTTGCTAAAATTTGTTTATGTACTTGTATCCAACCTAAATATTTATATACGAAGAGGTCAATTTTTAACAAAACTTATTCTATAAACTGACAACTGAATTTAAAACAATGTACAAAAACCTAATCTATAACATGGAAAATGGTAACAGTTGTTAACAAAGCTAAATCAAGATATTTTGCAACAATTGTTAGACCATAAATAAGATTATATGAAACGAACAGTGAATCGACCACAGAGTTACAACACCTACACGGCTGACAGGGGTTACCATGTTTAGTATGAAGGGGATTCGAACCCGTGACGATCGGATTTCGAGTAGTGCCCACTAAGCACATGATCATGACAAGCCTTGTTTCATCATAGCTGCCTCAGTTAAAACGAAAATCAATCACGATACAATGGAGCGTCAGTAACTATGTACTGACATTTTCACAATTATTATCACAAATATAATGTAATAATTTAATTTTTGATAAATATTCCAATAAAATGAGATAATTTAATTCTAGTGATTGTACAATTAAAACAAACTTAAAGAATTTTGTACCAGCTATAATTTTGAGGTTGTAGAAACGACACAGCCAAAAAAACGGAAAAATGCGGTTCAAATTTACATTCTATTAACGTATGATATAATAATGCATATTTATATTGAAGATGAATATGAAAATTATACAATATAATGTTGTTCTACAATAAAGTTCCGTATGTATTTTTCAGGGCAATTAAATTGTGAAAACAATTATAAGTATTACTAAGCCTCTATGTTGTGATAATAATGTACGTAATGTGAATTAATATGCGAGAATAAAAAAAAATTCTACTCCAGATTTATGTCACATTTGAATAGTGTATTCTTAGAATGATATCTGTATTGCATTTTTGTTTGACGTAATATAAAAGTTGAATATTTGAAGCTTTACAAATACTGTTATTACCTTGATTTCCTTTATTGTCTGTTATGTTGTCAGGCATACTTGATAGGTATTTGGTTAAATTATTATTTCGCTCTCCAAAAGTCGGACGACAAATAACCAGAGACGGTCAGAAACTGTTATTTCTCTTCACCCTACTCAAAACAAGAGTAAATTGGGCAAGTGATTTTGGAGATAATTGAGTAAATTTCAGTGGCTTCTTAGTTGTTTCTTTTTCTGAATGTGATAGTCATGAATGACCACGAGGTTGATATATTATTCAAATTAGATTGGATAAGCGTCGAGAAAAGCTGAGAATCGGTTCGGTTCGGCCTGCCGTAGAGAGGACGAAGGAAGGCCCAGCACTACACTCACAAGCTCACGAAGATATGTATGACAACAATATAACCTACGTGGAAAGAGCAGAGAGTTGCAACTATAGTGCGTCGACATGATTAGGTCTTGTGACTTTAAGGTATTAGCCTTTAGACACTTAAAGTTTGGATATTTAAACTTTAAAACTCTTAATTTAGATTTCAAAACTTACATTTAAATATCAAATTTAAACACTAGATACCAAATGACGAACCTCTTTTCAGGGCTGGGATCTATAGATCCTATGAAACTGATATTTTGCTGTGGGGGGAAACGGGAGTACCTCGAGAAAACCCACTTTCACGACCAGGGCGCCGAATATAGACACCAGTCGTGCCCGGAAGAAGAGCTGTAGGGAAAGATATTACACAGCTTTGTAACAATTGACATACAGTAACAGTTAAGATTACCAAGGAAATGACCCTAATAACAAACACAAAGGTAGCAACTTGGATGCAATTTTGAACTAAATTGGCGACTGTTTATAAAGGCATGACAGCCAAACTAAGTCGTCGTCTGAGTCGGGTCTTCGGGAGAGGCGTTCTCAGAAACTTTTCCTTGAGATGGAGTCTATTCAGTATAGGCGCCCTGGATGCTCTCGTGATGCGATTATTTTCAGGATATTGGGTAAATTGATTAATCGTGTCTGTTTTAGTTTGAGAAACCGCGTCAGCAGTTTGGATATTGTCAGTCGAGGCAGATGATTCGAAGGTTTTGATATTTCATTGATGGTTTGCGTGCCCTGGGATATTTTGTTAACGATTTCGGTTTGGTACACTTTTCTGATGATTGGCTTTCGGCTAGCGGGGTGGCTGTGGGCATAGTGGATACCTCGCTAGGCTGTGGTACCTGTGTGGGTTGCTTGGGAGTTTGGGGTTTAGTAGAACGGCGGCGGGGGCGTTCGACACTATAATGTAATATGTGGTTATAGCAGCCATTTCGTAGATGGGTTTACTGGTTGTTACAATCTTTATGAAGTTGGTGGCTTGACGGGAGGATTTTGTGTAAATCCGGTGAACGGCGTCAACGTCTGATTGGGTCTGGTTTTCTACAGCGCACTTAATTTCATTCGGGTGAATGGAAAGGTTTACTCCTTTGAGGAAAACTATGAATAGGCTAGTTGGGCTTTCCGCGGGAGCACAATTAATTTTCATTCGTAAAATTCGAGTCCTAGACGGGTCAATGGATGCGCTGGGCCTAGCATGCGCAGTGAAAGTGGCAACTTGAAGAGGCAAAAGATGAAGAAAGAGGCCGTCGACGATTACCGGCGGGACAGTTGGCGGGATCGGCACAGGAGGACCTGGAAATGACAGCATCATTATGGTATAGCAGAAGAAATCTAGAAACACGTCTGAGTAGCACGGAGTCCAAGCTGTAAGTCTGTTAAGTTGGGCGTGTACATACTCATATATACATGTTACCAGCAGTAGGGTAATGATTTTTAAATAAGGCCTTTACATAAAATCACAAAACTTTTGTGATATATATTTATTTCCTGTTTTTCTTGTAAAGGTAAATTCTTCAAGTTTTATTAAAGTACTGAAAGTTCTATTATTTATTTCTCAATAGAGAACATTACAATAAAACTGATAAAGGAACATTTTACATAGAGATAAATTTTAACATTTTCGAAATTGATTTATACATTAAGTATTCTATTTTGTCTTTTAAAATTTTCCTGTAGAGCTTAGAGACGGAGAATAATGTTGAGCTAATGATTTGGAGATCATGGTATTAATGTACCCTCCTATTTTTGAACTGTTCATTAACGTTTCAACAGTAAGTTTTTACTGTTACTATTGAACGGTACCTGCGTCCAAGAAATGAGTTTCACCTTCTTCGCTACAGAGGGTTTCAAATTACGAAATCTCAGATGTAGTCTGGAGAACACGAAAACTTTGTCTAATGTGGTCTTGTATGTTGACTTTCATGAACTTTTAGTTTAGTTTTGTTCATTTCACCTTTCTTGTTACATCCGAGACGAGGGCCATAAATGTCAAACTAGTTTAAATACTGAAAATATTATTTATGTTAGAAATATATTATAGGTTTGCAAAGTCATTGTTGAATTTATAGGGTCAAGTAATAAAAATTGCTGATAAAGAAAAATTACCTTGTCATAGTCAGAGACAAATAAACAAAGGTGTGATATTAAATCGTTATAAATTTTGCTGAGTCACCATTTAATGAATAAATACTTTAATGTTAAGCTAAATAATTAAACGTCAATGGTTAAACAATAAGATAACGAGTTAGGCTTGTGGTATTTGAGATTTTTTGAAATAGTTTTGCTCACTTGATTTGGAATACAGAGAATAGTAACGTTTTATTTTTTATACAATTTAGCATAATTTTATGAGGCAAAGAGTGTTAAGGCGTGCGACTCGTAATCTGAGTGTCACGGGTTCGCATTCCTTTCGAACCAAACATTCTTTCCTTTAAAGCCGTGGTGGCGTTATAATTTGATGGTGAATCCCACGATTTGTTTGTAAAAGTGTAGCCCAAGAGGTGGCGGTGGGTGATGAAGACTAGCTTCCTTCCCTCTTGTCTTACGCAGTTCAATTAGGGACGGTTAGCAGAATGACTCTCGTATAAAATTTCGTAAAATTACAACCAAACGAAAACACTCCTAACCATTTCGTTAAGTATTCTAGCTCGCAGCAATTTTTTTACATGAAAAAGTGTACATTACACCAAAGCGGAATGACCCAGATACACAGATATCTAGAGCAAAAGAAACACAGCTAAATTTCTTGATCAAAGTTTGATTGTTAGAACTAACTACAAGTTAAATAATCTCAGTGAACTTGAAACATTTGTGTTCCTAAGTGAAAACAGAAGAAACATTTTACTTTTGGCTCAGTATCACAGCAGAAGAATAGAGCGTGAATAATGAAATTACATAAATTATTATTATGATACTGTTTCGCTATTATAAGGTTATTAAAATCACGAGTTGTTTTCACTTAAAGTGTAGAATAACTACTATAACAGATAGCAAAATAAATTATGAGATAGTACTGGACTTAGAAACCAAGGAAGAAGTTTGTTTTGTTAATTTCGTGCAAAACTACACGAGGGCTACCTGCGCTAGCTGTCCCCAATTTAGCAGTGTAAGACTAAAAGGAATACAACTGGTCATCACCACTTTCCGCCAATTCTTGGGCTACTTTTTTACCAACGAATACTCAGATTGACCGTCACATATAACACCTCCAATGGGTGAAAGAGCGAGCGTGTTTTGTGCGACGGGGATACAAACGGGTGACCCTCAGATTACGAATTTAGCGCCCTTAATCACCAAGCCATGCTGGATCTCGTAGAAGAAAATCAAGTTTTAATTTAATTACTGAGTTATTAATGACGAACATGCAACATTGACCAAAATATTCAGTTTCATGTGAAACTTTAAAAAAAATATTTTTACAACCAAAAACAGAATTATGTGTTCGATCTTTTATTTTCAGAACATCCTATAGTTTATTTATGTAAAATGTTATCAAAACATTGACGACAACAACAATCTGAATTTTATTATTAACAACCTAGCGACTAGTTAGTAACAGATAAAGTACTTTTGTTGATGTTTTTATATATGTATTGTCTGGAAGATGAACATAGGAATAGTATTTGGACCTTTACTGTTTGATTCGACGATAGTTCAATGGTTGGTATGTCGGATTGTGGATTAAGAATCCATGTTTTTTGTCTCGTTACTGCCAAAGAAAAAAATGCATTATCTATGTTTTGGGTTATGTGTACGTATGATAGAATTGGTTGGTAAATTCAACCGAAAAAAGTAACAGGTATTAAACATCCGTCTTGTCTTTAGTGTATCATCAAAATATGAACAGTTGTCATACATAATACCAGTAAAACTTTCAGTTAAATCCAATATCTTTGATTCCTTTTAGCTTCAACATTTTTATTTATTTTTATTTTTTGAAAATAGAAGACGTTATTATATTATTGTACATTTCGGAATGTTATTTGATTTTATTATATTTACCTTTGGAAATTAGAACTGAATAATAAAGAAACTATTATGTAACAAGACTATGGAGTAAAATAGTAGCTACAAGATTTTAATTAAAATTACAATAGAGTCATACTAGGTTAGGCTTAGTAATAATTCCAATCGCAGTGAGATTGTTGGAAATATTAAATGCATTGTTTGATTTGCTAAATACGGTATAACAATAATTTTTAGTCTAACTTAGGCTTTATAATGTTAACAATAGCTAATTGGTATTTAATAGTCGTTTTTACTGTTTATTTTTTTATTATACAAATAATACAGTGGTTAAAACTTTTTGAGAGGTTAAGCGTTCCTAGTTTGTTTGGTGCGATTATACTAACTAAAGTTGAGGAAATACATAAAGAGGATTATAAACTATGGGAAATGACAGCAAAACTTTAAGAAGAACCTTTACATGTAAGAGAGGCATTACATCAGACAAACAATGACATTCAGAATGTAGGGTTAAACGTTGACAACTTAATTGTGAAGATCATGTGCTGTTGAGCAACATATTTTAGCTCATGTGTCATGTAAAGGGGAACTATTGGAGGGAGATAAAGTAAGAGGATTATACAAGGATATAGATTATGAACTTAAAGAGATAATAGGAATATGTGATTCCTTAACACGACATGTGAGTAAAAATAGTATGTGGGGTAAATATGGAAAAAAGGAGTTAGATTATGCTACCATAGTCAACAGGTGAAAGACAAAACTAACAGAACAAAAGATAGAAGGAAGAGGACTGACAATGATGTAGTTTTCTGTGTGGAAAAATAAATCAGAGGAGCTAATTAATAAGTAAGGGTTGACAAAAGCATTTAAAGATAACGGTTATAAATTCATTGTATCAGAGATAATGCAAATAATTAATTATGAAGATCCCTTGTTGTCCCTAAACATTATGCCACTTTAAATTAAAATATCGATTTCATTAAATGTATCTCTTTAATGTTATGAATACAATAGATAAATTTTTGTACTACCCATCTCAACAAAATATTTCTGAAATTATTGAAATATATTTTGAATTTTATATTTGGTAAATACGAGCTGTATTGATAACATAATTTCGTGCTTTTACTATCTAAGAGTAAACTTAAAAGCTTACGGCTGAAAATCACATTTTGAAACATTTGTTAGCAAGTTGCTCTGGTCATTAACTCGCATATACGTCTGCAGACAAGATCAGATAATGCACGTGATAACTGATTGTCTTATAGAAAATCGTTCAAGATGGTGCGCATGAATCGCTGAATTATCTTGAAAGTTTCACACGACACACAATGTTCTAAAATTGTTTCAATAAATAGAGGTTGTTGAGAAAAGAAAGCTAATTGTTACTATTGTGACACACGTAACAGTTTAATATAAACGGAGTTGTTAGTTGTGTGGAATTAACAAAAAGATGGAAAAGGCTGGTAAGTTATTTCTTCGTCCAGAATCAAGTCACTACTCATGTAAGAGAATGTTAAAATTTGGTGTTGGAGACTAATGACACTAGTATTTTCCCTAAAAACATGTGTGAAATGTGACAAGACTGATTGTGGTAGAATGTACGTAGAGAAATTTTGTTCATGTTTCAAAGAAAGTAAATCACTTTACTTTTCACGGTTTCACTATATTCAGTTCAGTTTATGGTTCTATGTCATGAAATTACTAACATTTTTTTTGTTCCTTATAGGTAATTTTATGAAATTGACCACACGTAATTTACTTCAGCGAACAGAACTGAGTTGTTTTTTTCTGTTTATTTAAGTCGTGTTATTCACTTTAAACACGTACTTTTTAAAATGTCTATCAGGACAAGAAGATGCAAGTTCTACTTTATCATTAAAGAACAGTTGTTGTTTTGAATTAAGCACAAAGCTACACAATGGGCTATCTGTGCTCTACCAACCACGGGTATCGAAACCCGGATTTTAGCGTGTAAGTCCGCAGACATACCGCTGAGCTACTGGGGGGCTTAAAAACAGTGACAAGTTATTGTTCTAAAAGATAAACAGGTTTCAAAAAATTCTTGTTAAGATTTTTGTTATTATTGTATGAAAAGTAAAATAACTTTAATTTTATTTTTAAACAGGTGAAACAATGAAAGACAATAACTGCTGTACATGTGTTGTTACTTGTCGCTGTGAAAATGGAAAGATGAAATGCGACTGTAACTGTAATGGTGAAACATTTCAATGTTGTACAAAAGCTAAAGACGGGAAAAACAAATGTACAGTGACTGTTGTTTGTGAATGTGGAGATACACGTTGTAGTCCAGACTGTAAGAATGAGTCATGCCAGGACTGTGCAGAAGCCAGAAAGAAGAACAGCTGCGTTTGTAACGTTACCTGTTGGTGTGAAGACGGAAAGATGAAATGTGTTTGTTACTGCAGTGGTAACACTTCTCAGTGTTGTGAAGAAGGTAAGAAGTTAAGAGATAAATGTGCTGTTAGTTGTCAGTGTTGAGAAAGAATGATTAATCCTATATTACTGAACTTTTAATGTTCGTGAATTATTTGAGTAAAAAACACGTAATTGATAGTACGGATCAATAAGAGGATATTAATTTTATGATGACATACGTAACTTAAATTTGTGACTTTAACCTATGTACTTTTCAAATATTTTGTTGTATGAGAGACGGTTAGTGGTTTATCTCACTGGATAGCGATGAAAGTCTATTGGTTCTCTTTATAATTTTATCAATATAAAACTTTAAAAATATATACAATAATTAATGGTTTAACGATTATTTATATAAGTAGTAGCTAAATAAATCGAATATAATTAAAATATTAATGTTAACATGTTAGTTACTTTGATATATACGTTGTAGTTTAATACATATTCCTTCAGAACTATTAGATTTTTATTTTCTCTGATCTTTAAAAAAATAGCTCATCGTGACTGAAGAATCGATATAAGTAACTACAGAAAATTTTAAGAATTAATGAAATAAAGATGATACGAAATTTTTCAATAAAGGTTTTATCAAATCAGCAATAACCTTATTTTGATAATATCAGAATATGGAGTTCAATCCTTACGACGATAAGTTCTAGTATACTTGTATATAGATTGCATTGAACTGAGAATAACAATATTAGAACACTGATGAGAAGTTGAAAAGAAAAGGTATGCTGTGGGTATGCACTTTAAACTTTGTTTTTCATTTGGGTAAATAAAGTTTTTGTTATTCACTTAATTCATGAAACCTACAAATTTACATACCAATAAATCCATTTGTAAAAACATATTATATTATAAACTAACATCTGATAAATATCACTGTGTAACAAACATTACGTTCCTGGAAAGAGTGTGTAATTTCTTAATTACTTATGTCGTAGAACTACAAAATGTGGCCTTTATTCCCTTTAAACTCTGTATTTGTGACCCGGATAATGAAATTTAAAAATAAACCTATTTTCCCTTTTAAAACAGTCTAATTTGTACATTTACATTAACATAAAATCTGAATAAAACATATGAATTAAGATTTACATGCATATCTATAAAAGTTATTCCAGAATGTTTAGAAGAAACTAGTTTTTCTAGATTTGAGACTGTAATGTAAATCACTAAATATAGTCTCCCATCATGATTGCATGATACACTCCTTGGTGGCGGCGTAAAATCCAGTATATTTTGGGTGAAAGCGCTCGTCTTGCTCCTCTGAGTATGCTCCCATGTTCTCCTTGAGCTTATCAAGATGAACGTTACGGATATGGACTTTCAGGGACATCCTGCTACCCATTTTAACGTAGATTTTTACCAGAATCTCAACCAGTTTTACATAATTTTCGTCTTGTGATTGCTTAAGAATCCCCGAACCACTGCCTTAAGCTTTTTATCCCATTCTACTGATCTTTTTGAGTAATTCGGTGCACTCCAGGATCTTCTTTATTTGTGGTCCAATGAAGACACAAGCTTTGACCTCAAACAGCTTAGGTTAGAAGTCTCGAAGGTACTTCAAGTCTGCAGACTCCTTATCAAGAGCTTCATAAGACCCAATTTTAGGTGCATTGGTGGGAACATCACCTTCTGGAGGTCCACTAGTGGCTCACACTTGACAGAGTGCCTTCCAACAGATAACTTGGCCCGTTCTAGCTGGTGTTTCCTGTTGTAGTGCGCCGCTGTGTCCTTGCTGTCCGAAAGTGAAAGATAACAGGAAAATTATGTAAAGCCTCCTTGGAGACCTGTCAGCAATGCCATCATTTTAAAGTGTCCGATAACATCCAGACTCATCACACTTTAAGGCTTCTATTTTAGTTCTTGATGCTCTTGTATTATTGTTTGAGAAAAATAGATCATTCACATTTAATTTAGATATAAGCAATTGGTAAATAACACATTCTGCCCAATAATAAGAAAAAGTAGAAATATTGTTACATAGTGTAATCTACAAGTAGCTAGTTCGGTAACATTAAAACTGGTAACAATGGAATTTTATGTATTTAATAATGTGTTAAATAGCAGTTGTTACTAGATCTAAATCAAAATATTTTACAACAACTTGTAGACCGATATTTACATTTTATACAACGAAGATTATTAACACATTAGGGAATTTAGTGTTCGTCAGTTAAACCAGGTTCTAACTCCTCTATGCGAAATAAATTCGTCACAGGCTGCATTCTGGGTGGGAAAGCATTATTTCTACTTCAAACTATCAATCTTATCTCACAACAAAATATAGCACCAGTAATTATTTAATTACTTATTACTAAAGATTTCCATCTTGCTTTTGTTACTGTTGTAATGTAATTAGTTTAGTAAGCAAAGTAACAAAAGTATATAGGGTGATATAGTTCTAATTCTATAACTCACTTGAGAATTTGGTGTCGTCAATATTATTTTTAATATTTTACAATAACAAAGCTCAAGTAATAAAAATTAACTAGCGATTGTTCCTCAACATATTTCTTCATTATTTACTTTGAAAATAAATTATGTCCACTGTCGGCATCATACCCTTTGTTAGTTAATAAAAAAACTGGCGTGTATTAACATTAGGCCCGGAAAGAATCATTGAAAGGAAATAACATTCTGAAACTAAAATTAATTTTAACTCAATTTTTACGTAAAGGGTAAATAACCATTAGATAGTTAACTAAAAATAGCAATCTATTAATACTAAACACATTTTTTCGTAAATTTTTAAGGAATACTTTTATTTAGTGCATTTAATCTTTAAAAGGTGTATTTTTGTCAAGAAGAAGCAGCTTGTGCGATTCAGGATTGGTGACAGCTGATAACACGAGTTTTAAGACTATTCAAATACATGAGAAACAAATATATTAGTAATTTCGGGAAAAATTAAGGAGAGATTTTTTTATTGTATTAGAAATGTAACTGAAGTTTATCTTCATATAGGAGAGTCAAAGAAAGACGACAGTTGTTCTACATGTGTCGTTACTTGTAGCTGTAAAAATGGAAAGATGAAATACGTCTGTAACTCTAATGATGACACATATCAATGCTGTACAGAAGCTAAAGAGGGGAAAAACAAATGTACAGTTACTGTTGTTTGTGAAAATGGAGATACACGTTGTAGTCCAGACTGTAAGAGGGAATCATGCCAGGACTGTGTAGAAGCCAGAAAGAAGAACAGCTGCGTTTGTAACGTTTGCTGTTGCTTTGAAAACGGAAACGTGAAATGTGTTTGGAACTGCGAGTGTTGTTAAGACGGAAAGGATAAATGTACTGTCTCTTGTGAGTGTTAAAGATAAAAGGACTGATTCCACACTACTGAATTTAAAGACCGTGAATTATTTGACTAAACTCATAAATTGATGGCATGGATTAAGAACATAAAGAAATTAATTTTATGATGAAATACGTAACTTTAACGTATAACAATAACATTTGTATTTTTCATATATTTCACTGTATTCTCCAGAGACAGTTAGTACTATATCAAACTGAATATGAATTAATCTATGTTGGTTCTTTTTTAATTTGACAAATGATATCATATGAAGTTTAAATGTTTGATTGATAATCGATAATTATTCACACAATTAGCTTGCTAAATGCATCAAACATAGTGAATTCAAAATATTGATTGGTTTTATAACGTTTTTTCAATTTTATCTTTGTACCATCAACAGACTGTCACAATCAGATATGTTAACGAGTAATCAATATAAGAAGCAATAGTGTATTTTAAGAATACTACTTGATAAACTTCAATTAATAAAATACACTGCATGAAACTGTTGTACAAACATTTTATTCAGTCAGCAGTAGCCTTCATCTTATGACATCAGAATGTGGAGTTGTATTCTAACGTTACTAAGTTCAGATAGCTAGCGTGTAGATTTGGGTCTTTCAAAAACACCAAGGGTTTTCTTTTTGTAACAACTGTTTTTGATCATCGCAGATGAATCTGAAATTTGGTGTAAAATATCTAAAGTCTCAATTTGATAATTGATAGTTATTTGTTATCGTTTGTCATTTAATTTTTTGAATCTCGCTCAAATGTACATCAGGGCTGTCTGCGATAGCCATCTCTAATTTAACAGCCAAAATCTCGATAGAAGACAGCTAGTCATCCTCAAATATCGGAAATGTTTGTGGTACAGATTGACTTGGTATATTATGTTTGTAATTCTGTAATTCTGCTTTTATCCAGTGGCTCATCTGCTTCCACATTATAACTGTGATCCAGGAGAAGGTTAACTGTTGAACTTTTCTAACCAATAAACTGGTTCGTATCAGACAGATATCTTTACATACCTTAGAAATAAACTAAGGTACCTCTAACATTAGTACTAAACTTACATTCGCAATACAACTTTTACCAGCCCCCAAGATGTTTAAAGCTGAACAAAAGAGCTAATCCAAACCAATGTGATATCGTACTTAGTAAAATTTCAAAACTGACCAATACTATCAGAGAAAAGAGGTCATGAGTCAATGATGTCTCTGTACTGGGAAAGCAAGGTGGTACACATATCCAACCCACATATGTATATTCCAAGAAGTTGATTTTTAAGACAAAGTGTGTTAATGCTTTGTTAATAATGTTAAAATAACTGAAAAGTGATTTTAAGACATAAACTACAATGTACAGGTATCCTGGCTTTCAACTTTAAAAGGGAAAACAATGATATTAAATATGTTTCATAATTTCTTAACTACAAGTTATCAGAGCTAAATCAAAATATTTTACAACAACTTGTAGAAAGTTATTTACATCATATGAAACAAAGATTATTAACACGTTGTAATTTTTGATTTCACACTTATTAAGTATAAACTAATCTGTAACAATAAGATTCCATAGTATTTAATATTCTATAATTACCTTATTATATT
Organism: Carcinoscorpius rotundicauda; assembly: GCA_011833715.1. Classification (NCBI taxonomy): domain Eukaryota; kingdom Metazoa; phylum Arthropoda; class Merostomata; order Xiphosura; family Limulidae; genus Carcinoscorpius; species Carcinoscorpius rotundicauda. Next base: position 78,490,037 of record CM022400.1, on the reverse strand, counting down.
AGCAGGTGTTTTCATTCACGATAAACATCTTTACGTGAATTTCACTATGGGTTAGAGCTATAGTCTGGATAATGTTTCCAACTTTTAGGCCCATACAACATATTACGGGATTTCAACTTAATGCAAACTTAATAGAAACATTCATTCTGATTTAAACCGAATGATATACTAATCTGTTCTACAACATCTTCGAAAGAGACGTAATATTGAGATGTTGATTCAAGTAACTTAAGAATACTCAGGAAGTAGGCCTACTATTTCACAACATAACGTATCTGCACGTCAATATTATTTAGGTCTACTTTCTGTTCAACACTACACTTCAAGAGCTAAGAAACGTAAGTTTAAAGATTAAATTGTCTTTGAAGTTTACCAAGAGGACACAAAGTAACTGAAAAAATTAAATACTGGTTGTAAATTAAAAATATTGAAAACTTTATTTAAAAACCGTCTTTAATCTGAACTTTAAAGTCTCTTTTTTTGAAAATAAAGAAAATAAATTAGAAATGTTAGTAACACCATCTGCGAATCGTTATGTCCCGATTGTATTTCATGTGATTACATCCACACTGATTTAGTTTGAGGAGACTAATTTCATTATACTAAACGAATTTTTATACGTTTGGCCTGAAGTTCAATATTGTAAAAATTTTCTCAGTGGCTCATCGGTGTGTTTGCTGACTTATAACGCTAAAAACAGGGTTTCGATATCCCTGGGGGCAGAGCACAGATAGACCATTTTGTAGCTTTGTGCTTCATTCAAAACAACAAAACAACCTTGATTACAAAAGTTCATCGTACAGTTTGATATTGCTATATTTCTATAAGATGTAAGAAATAAAACTTTGATGAATAATAAACTGACATATTTCATGAAACATTTTCAAGTATTATAAATCTTTTCTGCCTTACAATCTGCTTACGGAGTGAAGAAAGTTTCACGTTGAAATGAGGTCAAGAAAAATAATTGAAAAGTCACACTGTGTCTTCTGTATTTAATAGATAGCAGGTCTTTACGGGTAAATGTAAAGTTTCCATATAATATTTATTATATATTCATAAGCCCGATGACGTGAATAGTATTTTTTTTGTGAGACAAAAATTGAAGAATTTTTTGAATACATTTCAAGAAAGTTTCGCAAAGGAGTTGATGATTTACTGTAGTTCAAATTTTGGAAATAATTCAAGAATCGGAGTATGTTATGGGTGTGAAAGCTCAGAAGAAGACTCGGAAGACAGTGATGAAAAATGCAGACAGAACACACAAAGCAAATTGGAAGCAACCAATGGGATAGGTATAGTTAAAACCAGAGAGTGATTGGTACCACCACCAGTGGAAGGTCAGTGATATCACATGGAAAACCGTCTTCAATTACTGGTATATGTTAAAAAATTGTAATTTATACGATAATTATTGAAGTGGTATTCTGTAGAACCAATAGATACAGCTAGTATACACTTGTCTCGTCATTGTTAGAGACAAAATGTGAAGGTAACAAATATATAATAATAATCTAGATCCTTATGTGTATAGCATCATAGATGATGCAGTATTTAGAAGTTCGAAGGGAAATATTTCACGATGATTTTTACTTCTGTAATTCTGATAAATGTTACAACTCTCTAAAAAATGAACACTATTATTATTTACGCAAGAGGAATACATTTCTTTCAATCCTCAGTCCAACATGGCAAGGTGGTTGAAACACTCGACTTGTAATCTGATGGTCGCGGGTTGGAATCCTCGTCACACCAACTATGCTCGCTCTTTTAGCCGTAGGGGCGTTATAAAGTGACCCTCAATCTCACTATTTTTAGTGAAAGAGCATCCCAAGAGTTGGCGGTAGGTGGTGATGATTATCTGCCTTCCGCTACAAAATTAGGGACGGCTAGCGCAAATATTCAAAAAATTCAGTGAAAAAACTTTTGACAAGGTATTCAGTTGAGAGTATAATTTATGAGTTGGGTATGAAATATTAAAATGTATTGAGAATGATGTGAATCATTGGAAACAGTTTATTGCTTCTGAACTCCTGAGAAACGTTAAATGGTGTGGAGTGATGAAAACTTTCAGTTGTATGCCGAATATCGATAATTGGAGTTAATAGAAAAAATAACATAACCTATCTGGTTTAATTAATAAATGTGTTTATTCAAGAACTTTCAAATTTATGTTTAAAACATGATTTATGGTAATTTTGACCATAAATTTTTGATGTCAAAATATTTGTTATAGTTTGTTTTCTAATTGAACGTGATTGTCGTGCATTTGAATTTCTTTCAATTTGCAGCTTGAATGATTAAGTCATTTAACGTAATATTTGTAAGGTGTCTGTATTTCAGTTTTGTTTCTGTACTAACTTAAAGGAATGGATATTAGTAATACAGAAGAATTGGAAACAGTATTTTGTTTCTATCAGTGTAAGAAGTGTAAAATGAAAGATTTATTTAACTGTGGGAACAAAATACCAAAGCATTCAATATTTCTTTATTACCATTTATTTTAGCAGGTGTTACGTTTATTTTGTTTGTTTGATTTGTTTTTCGATTTCGCACAAAGCTGCTCGAGGGCTATCTGTGTTAGCCGTCTATAATTTAGCAGTGTAAGACTAGAGGGAAGGCAGCTAGTCATCACCACCCACCGCCAACTCTTGAACTACTCTTTTACCAACGGATAGTGGGATTGACCGTCACATTATAACGGCCCTAAGGCTGAAAGGGCGAGAATGTCTGGCGCGATTCAGATGCGAACCCGCTCACCTCAGATTAGGAGTCGCACGCCTTAACACGCTTGGCGATTCCGGGCCCGTATTTCAATTAAGAATGGTGCTTTTGCACATCTTTTAATCTTAAGTTTTCAAGTCTGTGTCAAACAGTGCATTCTTAGAATGATATCTGTATCGCATTTTCGTTTCTTTTTTGAGGTAATGGAAAAGTTGAATATTAGAAACTTCATAAATACTGTTCTTACCACGATTCCTTTTATTGTATATTATGTTGGGTGTGTATATACATATATATATACATGTTAAAAGCAGTACAATAATGACTGTTTAATTGGGCCTTTACATAAAATCACAAAACTTTTGTGATATATATTTATTTCCTGTTTATCTTGTAAATGTAGAGCTTAGCTAAAAACCGTCTTTAATCTGAACTTTAAAGTGTCTTTTTTTGAAAATAAAGAAAATATTAGAAATGTTAGTAACACCATCTACTTATCGTTATGTCCCGATTATATTTCATGTGATAACATCCACACTGATTTAGTTTGAGGAGATTACTTTCATTTTACTAAACGAATTTTTATACGTTTGGCCTGAAGTTCATGATTGTAAAAAGTTTCACAGTGGCTCATCGGTGTGTTTGCTGACTTGTAACGCTAAAAACAGGGTTTCGATATCCCTGGTGGCAGAGCACAGACCATTTTGTAGCTTTGTGCTTAATTCAAAACAAAAGAAACAACCTTGACACAAAAGTTCATCGTACAGTTTGATATTGCTATATTTCTATAAGATGTAAGGAATAAAATTCTGATAAATAATAAACTGACATATTTCATGAAACATTTTAAAGTATTATAAATCCTTTCTGCCTTACAATCTGCTTAGGGAGTGAAGACAGTGTCACGTTGAAATGAGGTCAAGAAAAATAATTGAAAAGTCACACTGTTCAAATATTTTAATCACACACGTGTTAACTTTAATTTGATGTTCACGTAAAGCTAATAAAGGCTTAGCTACACATATCCGTTCGTAATTAAACTTCCATCATATATTTCGGATAACTGATAACAGGAAAGAGGAATCACCAAAACTGTCATATTCATGCTTGACCGAATTGTTGGATTTTATCGTGATATTTATAGCTCACCAACAATTGCCAAACCTTTAATGAAAATGAACCGTGAATTTTCCAATTTAATTTTGACACGCTAATCACATTCGGCCTGATTCTTGGATTTAATGAAGGTTTTAATTTTTGGTAGAGTTTGTATTATATAACAAAAAATGAGTACATCAAAATTGTGATTTCTTCAAAGTTACAGAATAATTATTTTACATTTCTAGAATTCAAAATTTATTAAGTAATTGTTGAACTGGAATGGTCAAGTACCAAACTTCACCGTTAACATAAAGCTGGCTATTAACTCTTTAGCTGCCAACATCGTCGGTAGTCCATTTCAAACTCGAATTTTCACAGTGTCTTCTGTATTCAATAGATAGCAGGACTTTACGGGTAAATGTAAAGTTTCCATATAATATTTATTTTATATTCATGAGCCCTATCACGTGAATAGTATTTTTTTCGTGAGACAAAAAGTGAAGAATTTTTTGAATATATTTCAAGAAAGTTTCGCAAAGGAGTTGATGATTCACTGTAGTTCAAATTTTGGAAATAATTGAAAAATCGGAATATGTTATGGGTGTGAATGCTCAGAAGAAGACACGGAAGATAGTGGTCAAAAATGCAGACAGAACACATAAAGCAAATTGGAAGCAACCAATGGGATAGGTATAGTTAAAATCAGAGAGTGATTGGTACCACCACCAGTGGAAGGTCAGTGATATCACATGGAAAACCGTCTTCAATTACTTGTATATGTTAAAAAAATATATTTATACGATAATTATTGAAGTGGTATTGTGTAGAACCAAGAGATGTATTGAGAATGATGTGAATCATTGGAAACAGTTTATTGCTTGTGAACTCCTGAGAAACATTAATTGGTGTGGAGTGATGAAAACTTTCAGTTGTATGCCGAATATCGATTATTGGAGTTAATAGAAAAAATAACATAACCATTCTGTTTGATTAATAAATGTGTTTATTCATAAATTTTCAAAATTATGTTTAAAACATGATTTACAGTAATTTGGACCATAAATTTTTGATGTCAAAATATTTGTTATAGTTTGTTTTCTAATTGAACGTGATTGTGGTGCATTTGAATTTCTTCCAATTTGCAGCTTGAATGATTAAGTCATTTAACGTAATATTTGAAAGGTGTCTGTATTTCAGTTTTGTTTCTGTACTAACTGTTATTTATTTATAACATGTGTGGCCAACCTATAGACACATCAAAAGTAACACAAAGTAACTCTCACACAAAATCTCTCGTATTGTTTCGTAGGCGCAGTTTTCAAGAATTGTACACATTTTAAACTGAAATTACCATATTTTTCTGACACAATACTAAGTGGTAACATTGAAATGAGGACATGAAATATAATCATAAAAGACTGGAGTGTAGCTTGAAATCGTCTTTAATTCGAAACTGTTCAAATAATGTTAAGAACTGTGTTACTTTGAAATAACAATAAGAATAATCATTGAAAGTTTATATTATTTAATGGTTCTAATTACACACGTGTTATTTTAATACAAAAGATCTAACTTCATATAGCCGTTCATAACATAAATGTCATCCTAAATTTTGAGCTAACTGATTAGAAAGTAGACAAATCAGCAACACCAACAAATATATTTTTTGAATAATTGTGGGATTTCGTCTTCCTTTTTGTACTTCATTTACAGCTATAAAGGTCGTTATTGAACCACGAATCTTCTGATTCAGTGTTGTCACAATAATCACGTGATGCACGAGGCCTTATATTTCGTCCAGGGTACTTTAATTATTTCTTATTTTTATTGTTTTTCATTTTTGTAAAAATCCTTCATGTCGAACTTATGGATTCGAGACCAGGGTTAACAACTCACCATCCTATCTTTGTG